>KN823334.1:9384-34849 GCA_000827465.1 Tulasnella calospora MUT 4182
TGTGAAACGGTTGGCTCTGGCTGGATTCAAGTTCGCGTAGATACCCTTTCCAAGGCTACCGGTGGAAGCGAAGGAACGTTCAAAGTTGTCAGCACTCACCAAGAAGGTCTTATATACGTAGGCACGACTTACTCTCCGGTGTGGTGGGGAATTTTGAATTCTAGAACATCGAAACATTTGCGAATTACGATGCAAATACTGCAGGATCCCCAGCTACAAAGCTGGTCGAAGCCGAACTGGGGAACACCCAAGTCGCAGATGCACTGTCCACCATAGAACGCGGACTTGGTGGTCGATCCTCCTAGACGCTCCGCAGCGTTCCTAGGAAAAAACATAGATCACGTTGAGCGTTTAACACATCCAATGTAACAAAAAAATAGAACATACACGGCATCTTTAAAGCGGTTCTCGTACTTCTTCGATAGATTGATTTGATAAATGCCCGCGATCTCAGGTCGAGCATATAGAGGGTCGTCCCAGCGGTCTTGGAATCGTCTAGCAACTAAATAGAGGAGATGGGATGAGTTCCCAGGTCGCTTTGCCAGTAAAGACCTCCATACTTGAGATGTAGTTATTTTTATCCGGAGCGATCCAGGTCAAAGGAGACGCGTTCTTGTCCCGTTCCCGCGAGTCCCTCATTCCGCAATCCTTCGAACAGTATTCGTATGGCAAATTTGCGGGATATTCTTTGCACCAGGCACAAGCTTGTGCGTCGCCTTTTTGTACCGCTTTCCTGTCCAGGAATTGACCGCGTTAGTTCTCCATAAGGGAAAGACTTCCCGAGGTAAGAAACAGCGGTTAACGTACTTGGCATGCTTATCGGAGCAGTACGCTCCTTGGGATGGTTTTCCGCAGTCGCGTAATTGACACCGTTGAACATTCACCTGAGCGTTCACATTGCGACAGGTGCGTCCGCAAAACTGATAGATAGTGACAGCCCCAGTCCTTGGATCCTTCTCTGCGTACTTTGGCTTTGCATGGCATTGCTGAAGGTACATAAATCGGTTTCACGACGATCAGTAGGGGAAAGTGTGAACGGGACGTTTACAGACGCACTTCACAGAGATTGTCACCGCTACCCGCCCCTGCCGGCATAACGCTGCCGTAGCTAGATCCACCTGCCGGCATAACGCTGCCGTAGCTCGATCCACCTGCCGGCCGACCTGGGTACTGGGAGCTGCTGCGACCAACACCGTCATCATCTCCACCACTCCAGAATGACGTGTTCAGCATTCCCAGTAGGCCACCGCTGTTGGCCTTCCTCTTAGCTTCGTCAGCACAGGCTAAGGGCATAGGAGGCAATTTTCGTTACTGGACGTAGGCGCCATCCTCAAAGCTCTAACGTACTTCGGCCGCAGTAATCAAACGACCCGAACTTTGGTCTGTTGTGGCAATTCTAAAGAACGATGCGTGTCGATGACACACGAGATGTGAATGGCTCGTGGTTTTGAAGGGCGCGGTCTCTTCATTCATACCTCGCACACCTCCGTACTTGGATTTCCACCACCACGGTAAGGGTGGGACATCGTTGAATCTGATGGACCTGAGAACCGGTAAGTAATGATCTTGCGGACTTGAACTCTGCCTCGCATGCGGCGTGAAAATGTGGTTGAGCGAGAGAACCCACAATTTGAACTCGGCGATAGCTATTGATGTAGAGATATAATGACTTGAGATATTTCTGGAGTACTGGGAAGAGGAGGTGCCAGCGCTGTGTGGCGCGTTGGAACAAGGCGGCTGGGTGGTCGGTGCAAGTGGGACAAGTGATACGCAGAAACGAGGACCCCGGACACTGCCAACGGGCCTCAGCATCGTATTGTCTTTTTTATCGAAGGAATGCAAGATGGACAGGATAATGCTACAGAATACATCTACTTGTAGACCACGAGCCAAGAAGGTCTGATGGCATCGTCATTGTAAACGACAAGCTGCAATGACTGGTTGGTAAGCACCTGATCAAGGAAGGCGATGAAGTGTCACGCACCTCGTCGTAATTGAGCGAGCCGCCTACCTCTCCGAGAACCTACGTGGGGCAAAGGCCTTGAGCTAAGAGTAGCGGAACAAGACTAACCATGCTACTCACAGAGTGGTAACCGGCGGGCGGGGCGGTCAAACCCTGGCTATCCTGGGTCAACTTATGGCCCTGACCGACGATTACATTGGTGAGCATGATCATGGAGTACTGCGAGGCTACTGAGCCGCCATTAGACGCATAGTCGTATGCCCTTGAGGTTATCAATACGTTGGTCAGGACTTCCGAAGAGTGGACGCGAATGGCTGAGCTTACTTTGACGATGTCGAGGAAGTGTAAATCCCCTTCCCGAATCTGTCCAGAGATGCGATTTGGTTAGAAGGCGAATTATATCTCATACCATTTGGGCACATGCCTGTTGAAAGTTCGTCCCGACGCATTGGTCTTGGCAACTTGGAAAGAAGTGCGCAAGATAGAGCACATCGGACAACCTGCTTGGGCGCACAAGGTCGGATTCGTGGGATTGTCGCCGATGGTGCAAAGTCTCTTTGTCCCGTGCCACCGACGGCACTCATTACCAGCCATCTTTCCCTGGGCCTTGAAGTTGCCTTCCGACTCGACTTTGTTCCTAATTTGGACAAATTGGTCAACCTGATGCCTCGGCAAAGGCATTCTTAGCATTCTCACTGATAGGCAAGGAATGAATCCATTAACTGCTTGCTCTGCACTATCTTATACACGAACGTGACGGTTGGCTTCGTCTTGTTCGAATGCCGCCACGAAATATCAAATTGATTGACAACTAGATAACGCTGCGTCAGTAAAGAGACACGAAGTTCGGCAATGCGACTGACTGTTCGAAAACATGGGGTCCTTCTGGTCAACACTTATAAGCATTGGGGCTTGGGCGTGGGCCTGGCCAAGACACTTCTGACCGCAGAATTGACTGATTGCTTTTGGATATTCCTTGCACAGAATACAAGCAGGCATCCCATCTGTGGTCACGGCATCCCTAGGACATCATCCGGGTCAAATTCCCACTCACAGCATCACCGTTAACCACTTACTTTCTATGTTGATTGCTGCAGAACTTAGAATCCTTCTCGTGCACGGGCTTGTTGCAACTTTTCAGGAGGCAGAGGTTAAGCGGAGGCTCTACAAATGCGTTCTGTGCGGGTGGCGGCGGAGGTCCATATCCCGGGAATCCACCGAAAGGAGCTCCCCAGCCGCCCGCAGGAGGTACGGGTTGAGGTTGGGGACCCCAGCCAAAGTTAGGCTGTGGCGGGAACGGACCAGGACCAGGACCAAAACCTTGACTCGGATCCCAAGGGGGATATTCGGGGAGATCATCTGGGAAACCGCCAGGAGGAAGGTCCGGAAGACCATCGAAGTCGGTGACACGTTTGTTTCGGGGACGTTTCGGACGCTTCCCAGAAAACCCGCCAAAGTCTTCGCTCGCCGAGCCAGTTCCTCTCTGTCGGTGTGGTTTAGGGACTGGTGGGAGGTCAGGGAGCTCGTCCTCGTCGTCCTCTCGGTTGGCTGGCCTACGATCCGGCACGTCTGGAATAGTACCGTCCGCGGAGCTAGGAAGAGAATTCGCTCGCTTTCGCTCAGGCCGCTTGGATGATTCAGTCTTTGTTGGTGAAGGTGGGAAATCTGGAAGACCGTCGCTTTGCTTGGGAGGGGGTGCCTTCTTCGCTGCAGCTAATTTCGTCGTTAGATCTTTATTTTTCTCCTTTTCATCTTTCAGCGCTTGCTCCAACCACTTGATCTTCGCTTCAAGTTGTCTAATCTTCTTGTCCTTCTCAGCTGCACCGCCTTCCTTTCTGGGCGGCGTTCCAGGCCGCGGGGACGCTGGGGAGCCGGGGATGTTCATCGTTGCGTTAGACACCTTTCGAATCTCTACGGGTACATTAACGAGCCCGAGTTTGGTCATTATATATCCTAGTTGAATGGTTCGATTCCCAATAAGGCTTACGAGGTGATGGCGGTGGCTTGGGCCGGCTTATGCCGTATACAATAACCCATCGTGGAATGATATTGTCCTTCGTTGGGCAGAAGCACCGACCGTTTTCTTCTACTATCTAGAAACACACTTATGTCAGTACGCGGCCCAGGAGTAAGATAAGTTTATTTACCGGGTCCTCGGAGGGGTCATCACCTGGCACCTTTGGAACTGCCACGCTGCAGAGAATGATAACGCGGAGCTCGTTTCCAGCTGGCCCTCCTGCGTGCACGTGGGCATCTGCGGGATTCATTTTCGTGTAGATCCCAGAGCCACGACTAAATTTACAATAAATGAGGAACTAGATCTGAGCGCTGTATGGGCTCGGATGGCTTACACTCCTTGATCAATATGGGCGGGCGCCTTAGCTGTCTCAGCGAATCTAAGGGTTGTTTGAGATCAGAGGTACGGCTTCCATCGTCAGAAACTAGGCTCACGCAGAGCGAACAACACGACAGACGCGACATGTTGTCGACTTGCAAGGGTTGGAGCGAGGGTCTTCTGAGGCAAGGTTGCATTCGCAGGGTCCGCCATAAAACGTAGACTTGATGTTGAACCCTCCTCTCTCCTCCAAGGCTTGCCTGATTGGTTGTGTTAGCGTACGTTCTTTCCCAGTCCACTTCTTACGCACGTGCAACGGTCCCAGCGGTCCTGGATTTGCGGCCTCAATGAGATTTCCTGGAGCTTGAGGATGTTGGGGGTGGTGCGATTCACGGGATCCAACCATCGCTTTATGAATCGTTGACGAACTAGGACATATATCTGTGAGGACGTGCATAGATATCCTACCGCTAGATGTAGAATGTACTTAGAGCATCTTTATCGTCAGCGGCGATGGGAGGCTCGGGAACAGCTTGGGGCTTCTTAGAGGGGGGTGGACTTGCGGCAGCCCGAGTCTCACAAGCATCCGAGCACCACCTTTTGCCCGCTAACGCAGGGAGAACATGGCAAGTGTCGCACCCAGCAACTTGACCATCCGCCACAGCAGCCCTGTTCAACTGAGGTCAGACTTGTGTTAGACAAGGTGAGAGAGGTAGGGGAGTACTTCGCGTGTTCCTTGCTGCAAAATTGCGCCGTCGGAGGTATCTGCTCGTCGCATCCTGGCCGGGCGCAGGTACTTGCATCTTCCCAGACCTCAGACGCAGCACCGTAGTCGAGCTCCCCGGAACAAGCTTTATGGCCATCAGAGAATGGCTATCGGTAGATGAAGATGACCTACCTGGCCCGCAATATGAAGGATCGTAAGACCCTGTATCTGCTCCCCGGGGACGAACACCACAGTTCTTAAACCGGTGGGTTACGAACAATCCAAGTCAATAAAATGGAAATAAACATACCGCACACTTTGCCGGAGATCCCGTGGGGGGTAGCGCCGAAAATGCGGAGTACGGTGAATCCGCCTCACCGTCGGTGAGGGAGCCGGGGCTGAAGAGTGACTTGATGAAGCCACTCATCAACAGTTATTCTGATAGGTGAGAGACTATGCTTATAGTGTGCTTGAGAGAGGTACTGATACGGAACCACAAAGTAGTAAAGTCCAATGCCTCAGATGAGGGGGTTGATTGTGCAAATGGACGGACGCGAGAGGGCCGGAGGACCCCGATCACACCAACACCAGCAAATACGAACCGAGAATAAAACGCCTCAAGCCTCATGTTACGATGCCCTTTGCCACACCTCGCGCAAGTCAGAATTGATCACCCTTGCCTAAATAGAAGCGATAGGGGGGTGGGATCTACCCAGGACCTCGGTCACCGCAGCGGGACCACGGTGTGCGTTGCTCAGTGGGCGATCCATACATAAGACACTATCAATCGGCGAAGTAGGTTGAATTTACAACAAAAAATCGGAAAGCGCGCATCCAGGTAGTTTCCCGTCCCGCTTCAAGCGGAACGGTCGGTTTCGTAGAGCACCAGCCAAATGGGTCGGATGGCATCCTCTGAAAAGACAACGACCTTGCGTTGAATTTCAAGGTCAGATGCGCTCGTCCATGGACAAGAAGCTAGGACCTACCTCGTCAAAAGCCATGGAAGTGCCTGTCTCGGTTAAGACCTTGGGATTGAAACAGCATTGAAAATCTGGCACCCAGAAGAACACTTGGGACACCCACCGAGTCATAGCCATTAGGAGGAGTTGTTAAATCCGGTCTCTCGCTTAGGCACTTCAGGCCTCTGCAAAAATTGAATGCGGTTTAGTGGAAGAGATCTGGGTTGTCTTGTGCTGCAGTGCCTAGCAAGCTTACCTGCCAATGACGACGGTCGCGAGGACAGCAGCCTTAAGACTTACTGAAGAAGATCCATTTGTCGAAGATTCATCAGCCCTAAATACGGCTTAAGACTTTAGTTGCCTAGTTCAGAGAATGAGACTTGCACTAACTTGGAGGATAGGGCCGAAACTGAAATCCCAGCTCCAGGTCTGCTTTTCAAAGTCAGCAAGAAGTTCAGGGGTGATGCTCCTAAGGATACCTTTCAGTGTTCCCTTTTTTAAACGATTTCTTCAAGAGGGTACATAAACTGCATCGCGGGCTTGCGCAATAAGCCATCGAATTGGGATTGTCGCCAATTTGACACTCGCGGCGGGTTCCAAACCATCGACGCCCCTCGTTTCCAGGAGTCCTACATTGTGATATAAAGTTACGCTTGTCTTCAACACCCTTCCTGCAGTCAAAGAAGTGTGAGAAGACTGCGTTGGCCGTCGTGGATGGGCCGCGACTCACCTATAGGCGAAGAAATTAGACATGGAATTCTTTCCTAAGACAATTTTATGAATCGCTGTAACTTTCGGCTTTGGTTTTTTTGTGTACTTCCAGCTAACTTCAAACAAATGCCGAACTTAAAAGGCGTCGATAAGATGATAACGTTGCCCGCCCCATGGAATGGCTCACTTTCTTCGAATTTTGGGTCCCGATCCTCAAGTGGAAGTAGAGAGGGCCCCCCATTAGATACTCGATCATTGCAACTTTGGCCGCAGAAGTTGTAGAGCACTCGAGGATATAGGTAACAGGATATGCACGGTGGTGCAAGTCCCCTCCTCACGGCTTCACTGTCGATCAATGTCAATACCAGATATAGACTGTAGAGTGTTATGGGAGCTCTTACGCTCGATGCTGATTGGAACAGTACTCAGCTCCGAACTGAAAAGGTGGTTGGTCGCATTCGGGTATTCGGCAAGTCACTTTGGTTCCCGTGTGACATGCTGACGGCTCGGACTCCCCAGCTTTCCCAGCTTGTGGATTTGGACTGGCTTGCCTCGAAGAACCATCTATAGCCTGTGATAAAGGCGTAGTACTAGGGCCGGGGGAGTGATCCTGTCTTCGGTTGGCCGGAGCTGCAGGAAGAGCCGGGTTGGCGGCCGGAACGCGGAGCGTATTGGCTGCTTTGGGTCGCGCAATTGCCGAAACCGGTGGGGTTTGAACAAAAGCAGCTCGAGGTGGAGACAGGTTTGAGATTTGCCGTTGACCTTTTGCTTTATCGGCACACGTCTTTCCGCAGTAAGGATGATTCTGAAAACGAGGACGTTCCCCGCAGTGCTAACGGCGCCGCGTTGTCAGGTTGATAATCCACTCAAGGACGGGAGAGCCAACTATGATATCGCACAGGACTTACGCGGCACATTGTTGCAGAGTAATCCATGCTGAATTACGCTTTCCACAATGCTGCGGTAGGGTACAGTGGTGGTGGATGTTATCCCCGTCTTAGGCCCGGTTAGGGACGGAAATGTGGCCATTACATTTCGAGACACATTCAAGACAAGACGCAAAGAATATCGAAGAAACAACCCGGCCAAACATCTAACGTCTACCCTTCCCTTTCCCTTTCCCTTTCGCAGCCACAGCTGCAGCTTCCATTGCTTCCCTCTCTTCTTCTCTTAATATAGTCCTGAGCCTCATCAAAGCCTTTCCTAGTTCATTGCGGCCCTTCCCATCAGCGCCATTACCCCAGAAATCGTCATGTTTGCCAGCATTCTATATCAGTTTTCGTAAGCATTGAGTAGACCGGATGAAGAACTGGCTCTTTACCTCGATCAGCAGCCTCTCCCCGGTGTCCAGAAGCATTCGCCGAAGCTTGTTATGCTGTGTAAACTTGAGTTCCAGGATTTCCTCCATCTATAATGCGCTGCCTCAGTCATTGAGCGGATATATCGAATGTTTTACGCACAATTTCGATACTTTTCTCTTTCCAGTCAGGCCGGGTCTCGGGCGCGAACCGGCGAGCTTCTATGAAGGCGAAGCGAGGGCGATCATTACCCTTGCGTATGTGCTCGGCAAGTAGAGGTCGATGGTCCAAGAACTATGAAAAAAATTAGCTTCATATGCCAAAGTGTTACCCTTATACTCACCTTTCTCGCTTGGAAGAGATGCTCGCTGGTCGGATATTCCTTGTCTCTGTAGGTCACAGAATACGGCGCGAAGTTGGTGAACTCGTAATACCTCTCGGTCTCTTCATAGAACAGGAGAGGTTTCAGCCTGGGCTGCTTTGGGAACGGCGGGCGACGATTAGGCGGATGGTCAGGAAGATTACTACTCGGGGGGTGGTCAGGGAGATGACCAGGAGGATGTTCAGGAAGTTCATCATAGGGATCTTCATCTTCATCATATTTATCGTGCCCTTGTCGCCTAACCAAGGTTTCGTCCGGATTCAGGTAGTCGAAATCGTCATCTTCATCCAATCGAGAGTTCGGATTTTGGGTCCGTGCCATGAATTTATTGGCCGCTGCAGCTATAGCAGGTCTCTATGTTGAGCGGCAATCTAGAAGCGGAGTGCAAGTACCACTCACCACTGGATCGGAAATCTTCATCATCACCAGCACCAAGAGGATCGCCAGCGTAGTCTGCCAGATCTTATTACCGATAAATATTCGAGCGAAAAAATCAATACGACATACTAGATGAGGGGTAGGATGATTGCCTTGTAGCCTTCTGTTGACCTGTGCTATTCGGTTCTGTGGACGAAAATCTTAGACAAGGTCATATCTTAACGAGAGTATCGAGAACAAACCGAAACCCGTGGAAGCTGGTCGACCTGGACCTAAATTAAGGTCATATGATTAGGGTATGAATCGCCTTTTCTGGAAGATGGCTTACGGCCTGAGTAGCTTTTAGCTTCTGCGTCAAAGTAGCCTGAAAGCCAAGTCAGTCAGAGCCCCACCAAAGAAATCCCCGCAAAATACCGAGAGCACCATCGTCATCAATGCGGGCTTTGCAATGGACGGGGTCGGTGGTAGAGATGCGAGCGACGCGGTGGCGGACTTACCTGTAGGCGGTGACGAACGGAGACTTGGAGGAGACGCTGGGTCGATGAACAGATTAGCGAAAAGCGATTCCACCCTTTACGAGCACCTACCTCGTTGTTCGGAGCTTATAATTGCCCGGAGTGTTGCTGTCGCTGGATCAGGGGCGGGCGTCGCTGGCGCCAATGAGAGCTAGCTTAGCAAGGACACCAATCTGGGTTATACGAAGGAACACCCACATATGATGCCCTGGTTCACCGCGCTTGCTGGGCTAAGGACACTAGGCGGAATGACTGGGTAGGCTACGGAGCCTAGATAATAACCCTCAGAACACGCTCTTTCGATGGCATATGCTTGGTAAGGCCCACCTGATAGAGTCTGCTGAGCTGGGTAAAGCTTTCTATCCATCCCCATAACGACTTCAACAACGAACGTAAGTTGGGGCCTCGAACGCCACAGCCTGCGACTCACATGGGGTAATACCTGCTGGTGCAGAACTCTGGATTGGGACGAAGCCGGCTGGTGTTTGTACAACTACAGAACGAAATCAGATTTAGAATACCAGCGAACCGGTCACACCACTCACAGAAGGTACCGGGCCCTGGGGATGCCAGATTGGTCTGATAGAATCCTAGACCCGACGTGAGCACTATGCGTATGAACGGAAAACATCTTGGTAGCTACCTTGCGGCGGCGCGTGTCCGCTAGCTGAACTAGTCTCTGTAATCGCGGTATATTTAACCAACGCATCCTATGTAAAGAGCCATACCTCATACCATAAGAAGGAGGAGGGACAGGCGAACCTTCTGCATCCATGAACGAATCTCCCTCTTGGGGGACTTTTGGTGCTGGTACAACTTGAGGAGCATTGCTACCGCCGGGCTGATGCGCGTTCAGGGCAGATGGGGGAGCTGCTTGATCATTAGCGGCTTGACAAACGAACATATGAGCAACATAGACCCGTATCTAATGCAACAGTCGACCACATACCAAGCTTCGCCTTCTCTTGGGCTGCAGATAGGTAAGTGGAACCGGACTTTGAAGCCGGTGCGGGCGCCGGAGACGGAGGTAGTGGCGTACTTTGAGCATCTGCACCGGCGGCTGGCTTTGCAGCACCAGGAGGCGGTGCAGGTGTAGTGGGAAGGCCTCTTTGCGAAGGGAGAGGGGGAGGGGGAGGCACTTGAGGGGCTGAAAATAATGTTAGCGACGGCTTTGCCCACTCAAAAGATTGCCTGCCAGGGTCGCGTACCCGCTGGTCGCGTTCCCGTGTTGGTAGTTCCTGCTCGGCGCTCTAGATTAACGATAGTTTATGTTAGGAAATTTTCTTTCAAGTATAGCTCTGACTGACGGCTTTGAGTGGTATCCCCAGCAGCCGGTTTGACAGCGGGAGGGGGAGGCACTGGGGGAGCTGAAGGTGGTGTCAGGGACTTATCACTCTTGCCCCGCCGGTGCCGCTTCGTACCCGCTGATCCTGTTCCGCTCGCAGTGCTGTCTCGGCGCTCTAAAGAAACGATAATTCTGTGAGAAATTCTTATGCCTTCAAGCATAGCGCCGACTGACGAGGCTGAGTGGTATCTCCAGCAGCGGGTTTAGAGTTATCTAAGGTGGCGTTAGTCATTCAGGATAATGGCAACGAGCGTCGGATTGCTAACTGACCTTGATCGACATCCATAGGGCCCGGGCTTGATTGGTCCGTTGCAGTCATGCTTTGAGGTGCTGGTGACGCAGTACCGCTTCGATCTGTCAAGGAAATCGCTGGAGAGAGAGGTTAGATTTGCGTGGAGGGGAAAAGGGTGTTTCGAACCTCCTGCAAAGGCCGTTCCAAGTCCAGTGACTCCCCTACGAAGTGAGCCGGTGACAGAGTTAGTTCTTGAGAGGGGGTTCCAACCAGAAAGCATACTTTGGTGGTGGGGGGAGATCACAAGTGGCAGAGCGCGCGGATCGTGTTTTCGAGGTGTCTGGGGGTTTTCAGAAGCTCGGTCTTTTCTCAGATCACCATGGAGGTCCCTTGTCCAATCAAACCACACGCGCGCTTCGGCCACCACTTGCACACTGCCCAAGCTCGACTTGACCTTGGTCGCCAGGTGCTAACAGCGCGTTGCGTATTGCACTTCCACGGCTGAGGGGTGCTTGGCGTGAACGAGGCGACCAATATTTTGAAACTGAGCAGAACGATCTCCTAAAAAATACAAGTAGGAAATATTCATAAATATCATAAAGACTGGGCCGTTCGACTACACCACATCTGGTGGGCAGCGAGAGGAGGTGTCGAAACTGCTGACAAATCCCAACTTCAACAGGGACAAGCGTCACACGACAGCGGCGTCTTCCTTTACCCTTCAACTCTCGAACCCCACCACCTCCCCTCGAACCCCGACTTAGCCGCAGGAAATGGATGGATTTCTGGCGAATATCAAACAGCGTAGGGAACGAGATCCCAGCGTTTGCATTGTAAGCGCTCATCTCCTATTACTGGACATCCCTAATTCTGGGTGATAGAACTGCGGGGTCAAGCCAAGAGGCGAAGGATACCAGTATTGTTCAAAAGGTCTGTCCATAGTCTTGTCACCTGCCACACTATAAAAGAGTTAATCCGAGCATTTTTGGCGCCGTTCCAGAGTGTGCACGGGAAGCTCAGGCAAAACTCCTAGGCAAAATGCCCATTCAACCGGCACCACCGGCACCACCGCCCGCCGCGGATGATGATGATGACGACGATTCGGAAGACGAACGTATGAGTATGGTTTTTTGAAAGACTGTGGGCAGTATTGACTCTGCGTCGCGCTCTGCCAGGCCTTAGCGACCCAAACCTATGCGAGGTCAGTGTCTAGACACTGACAGGGAGATACGGTTGACCAACCTCATTACTTGACCAGGAATGTCACCGAAAGCCAAAGCTTTATGACTCTTCCAAAGGAATTCAGTATCAGTTCTGTGGTCGTCGATGCAGAGATGTTCATGCTGTGCGAGACGCTCAACCGCATTGCAAGCTGAAAGGGTGCAAAAAGACATTCAACACCAACGACGAGTACTGCTCTCAGGAACACGCCCAGTACGCCCCTTTCTCTGCTCCGTTAGTCCCAAAGGCATTTTAGTAACCCCTTTCATGTATGTAGGGAGGCTATAAGAAGAGGGGAAGCCCAAGCCTGCCCAGTCTGCCACACCAATCCTATCGCTAACGGCTTCAAGCACTGCTCTAGAGAGTGTGCTATTAAGCAGGCAAACCAACCTAAGCCGAACGGACTTGCCCGTTCTGGATCCAGCGGCGTCTTTCAGGGATCTTTTACCCCTCCTGCCAGCACTCGGCATGGGTCACTGCCTCCCCCTCCCGCGCCGGCTAACGCTGTGAATAAAGATGCGGATGCTCCCACAACCTCGGGCCCCGGGCCTTGTGAGGTAATGAGTCCCAATGGCGTTCAGTGGTGAGCTTTCACTGACAGATACCCTTCGGCTTAGCACTGCGGCGCTCAACCGAAGAGTGTTAAGGTCCATCGCCACTGTAGCAAAGGTAAATACGAACCCAATTCGTTCTTGCTCTTTGTTCATGTACTCTTGCCAACCTTTCAGAATGCGCTCGAGCCGCCCGGGCTGGCAAAAAGGGCCCCAGAGGTTACGCTGACTCCGATGAAGACTCATGGCCCGAGGACGCTCCGCCCTCTAAGAAGCCCCAGCCCCGTGCTTATGATGATGACGACGACGACGGGTGGGGTAGCGTTCAATCTCCTTTGCCGCAGCAGCATCAGGTCAATCCAGGAAATTCGAAGGCCTATTCGTGCTGTGGATGCACGATTACCGTCCCCTCCGGTTCTCCTCCCGCCGAATGCCCCATCTGCAAGCTCGACGAGGTTAAGAAAGAACTCGAGGCAGAAAAGGCGAAACCTCCTGTCGTCATCCGTATGGTCCTTTTATCCTCCCACCCGTTTTCACTGCAGCTGACGTAATGCGATTGTTTCGAACAGGTATTCCACAATCGCCTCCTGCTCCCGCCCCTGCCCCGGTTCCCGCACCACCACAACCAGCCCCGGTACCAGTGCCAGCGCCACCAGCCCCGGCACCAGTACCAGCGCCAGCTCCGGCTCCGACAACCAAGCCCGTCCAGGCCACTCCCAGGGTTCGACCTTCTGGTCCAGTTCAACAACCGCGGAAGGTGACACCATCCCCCGCACCAAAGCCAGGTATGCCATTGCGACCGGAGTTCATAACTGATTACTGTGCTAACTATTCGTTCGCGCGTTCCAGCACCACCGCAGCCGGAGCCTCCAAAGCAGACCGCAAAGCCACCCGTCCAGCCCACAAGGCGTCAGTTGGACGAGGATGATGATGATGACGACGACGACGACGACATGGACTTCTTTGTTCGACAACCTGACCCCCCTCCAGCACCGGCATCCAAACCTGTCACCGTGGAAAGCGATGACGATGACGATGAGGATTTCTTTGTGCGATAAATTCACTCGAAAATTCATTCTTTTAGTATTTGAACCCAGTCTTGCCTCGACGAATCGTATGGGTCATTAGTGGATAGATACATGAACTAGGTGTAATATAGTGGAAATAACGTTTGATGTTTCGTGAGGTAGTGGGATATATGGGGAAGCCAACCTTAGCAAATAACGCAATGACATCCTTCAACCCCCCCTTTCCGTGCCTCTGCTCTTGAGGAATCCTCCTGTTGAGCCTTTCTGAGATAAAATGAGTTGCCCGAACGTGTTACTGGAGGTGCTTGATGACTTGGTGGTGGCTGAACAGGAGTAAAGCTTGGGATCGCTGTGTTCACCCAGAGGGGAGTGAGCTCTCAGACTAGGGCAACATTCAAACGTTCAAACGCAACCTTCTGGCTTTGATACCGAGAGAAGTTGAGGAGACGGTTGTGGTTTGGGAAATTGAGGTTCACTTGGAACCTCGAGCCTCGCTGGGACCTGCTGGGAAGGTGGTGCGACGAAGCCGCCGGGTCGGTAGCCGTCGACGTCATAGCCGAATAGATGAGTAACTTGGACGGGTTCTGGCATCGCCATAGCTGGGAATTCGGGAAGCTGTGACGAGCGAGACAATGGCAGGTTATTAGGAGTAAGTGGAAGCTTGGTAGAGAACGGTGGAAGGGGTTCGGACTAGGGAGGCAGCGAGAGGCGTGCGAAGATGCTTATGAATACGCTTGGTGGAGCGGACACCACATTAAGCTTCTGATTTCGTCCTGGCCCAAATTGCACGAAGCACGGATCAAATGACCGGAAAATTCTAAAGACGAGCACCTCGCTCCTCCCATATCACAGCAATCCTTTCCATCCCGGCCGGCGTGTCCACTTTCGTCATAGGAATCTTGTTATAAAGGCAACGCATACAGCTCCTCATCTCCTAGCAACGAGTCGTATGGGTCATTAGTGGATAGCTAGATGAACTAGGTGTAATATAGTGGAAATAACGCTTGATGTCTTGCGAGGCAAAACCTGAGCCCGACCGTTGCGAGGTAGTGGGATTGGGAAAAGCCAACCTTCAGCAAATGACGCAATGACATCCTTCAACCTCCCCTTTGGTTTTCTCGCTACTCTCGGGGTTCCATGGTTTCCCCTCGTAATAGTTGGTAACGTCATGCTCCGGTTTTGCCATGACTCTCGGCGTGATCCCCTGGTGATCCTGATGGATCTCTGAGGGCCCAGATCCGCTTGATGATGGGACCGCTTGGTTTCCTAGTGGCCGGCCCGCCAGGAAACCCGTTAGTAAAATAATTGCTAGTCAGGGCGACCGCGGCGAGCGCTGAGCTTAACTACCTGTCTGTTCGACTGAAGACGATAAATCAGGTTTCGGGAATTGAACTTCGCGTGAGCTGTCGTCTGGTTCCCTGAAAAGTGGGGAGACAATGTGATGGGCGCTTGGTACTCGGGTCTGATCTCCACTGGCAACTTACTGGAAAGGCTCAGGCTGTGGCATAGCTATAGAATAACCACCAGGCTGCTGAGAGGCCATAATTATCCAAGGAACTCAGGCGTTAGATGATCGGGAGGGAGAGGTGGACGGGGGGATTTTGTTAAAACGGTGGAACGTACGACTATTGGGCTTTATAGGGAGAGAAGCAACTGCCGTGCTAATATTAACATGTTCTAGACGGGAAAAAAAAAAGAAAGAAAAAAGACAATTCATATATTTTCTACCGGAAGCAATCGTAAAAAGTAGAAATTTCTTTTCGATCCCTTTGTAAATCAACCATGCCGAAGCCGCGTTTCCTCGTGCCTACAGGATTGCGATGTGCATACCCGCTGGATCGAGGTCTCTGCGCGAGCCAGCTCGCGTACCGTGAGCTGGGTTGATGGCATCCATAAACGTCTAAGTCGATGTTGTTATTGTCGTAGCTGACGGGCGGTTTACCATCACCCACGCCGAACCTCATTCCCAGATCCCGGGAGCCAAAGATGGATAGAAGAGAAGCATAACAAAAAGAAAGCAAAGTGAGGAGGGCAACTGAAAGGACAAATTAACGGCAATGCCGTTGAAGGACAAGCGCATTGCATCGAGGTACCATCAGCAAATGCGACAACGACAACAAGATTCTTCGCCATGTTCATCGCCCGGCTGCTGCTGGTTCGAATCTGGAGCGGCAGCACCCTGTGACGCCGGGACTGCTGCGACTGAAGGATCGGGACATGCTCTAGACTTTTCTTGAATCGGGGCATTCCCAGACGGGGCGTTGGACCACTGAGTGGACGACGTTTGTTGTGAAGGAAACGCCTGCTGGGTGGGGCGCGGATCTACAGAATTGTTAGGAATGAGCATCTTTCAAGGTGCGCTTTACCATGAAAGACCTACACTCTGGCTCTGGCTGATACTGGTATCCCGTTTGGGGTTGCGGAAATTGAATGTGGGTTGAGCCCTCGGGGCCAGGCGCTTGGGGGGATGGTCTATAAGACCCTCCGCATCCGTCGTAGGTGTCATAGGTGTGCCCGGTGGGTTGGGCTTCAGGCATACTCGGGGTATAATTCATGGGGTTCTATATGTTTTATCTGGTGTTTTATCTGGGTACGCCGTCGTCCGCGTATGGATAAGCAAGAGAAAGAGAGTAGGGATGCTTTGAATTCGGGACAGTGCATTGAGGTCTGAGATGGGGGATTTAAGTATCTATGGGTGAGTGTGTAATCCAATTGGGTTCTGCAGCTTTTATCCTTCTATCCAGAAGGGACGGCTTCGTTTTTTGGGAAATGGAAGGAATCGAAGTATGCCTCCAGAGCCCCTGGACAAATCAAATCAAGATAAAACCGAGAAGAAAGAGTGAAGGATGACCCTGGAGGTTAGAGGCAGGACACGTTGAGAATTTGATACAACCTCTTGTCAAATTTGCTCGTTGAGCCACGTTTCGACAGTTCAGCCGAGGAAGCGTCGGCGCATAACTCCCTCAAACAGGGTACGTCGCGACTTGCAAGTTCACATCTCTTAAATCGAAAACAACTAAATCTCTCATACAGAAAGTAGAATGTGTACCAGTCCGTATGGCTGTCTGAACTTGAAAGAGGCACAGATGCACAGTTTCGAATTCACCTTCGGCTTTATCTGGCCATGGAAATAAAGTAGTGGCGAACAAGTGCGGCTTGCGGTTAGCAGCAGAGCAACTTCCGGATCCAGCTGCGTTTCTTTCTAACTCCCTCGTCAAGTTGCGGGGGAGGACCTGGCTCCTTCAGCGGGAAACTCGATGGTTTTGGACACGTTCTGAGCCCGTCCATTTTCTGCGAGTGCTTGTAGCTGGAAGTGGCTCCTGGATTCCGTGGCATCCGTGCAGACATCTGAGAACAGACTAGTAGGCAACCCAGAGTAGAGCGTTGGTTGAGATAGATCGTCCGGCGTAGGGTAATGGCAGAGGTTCGTTCGGACCAACTTCCCTATACAGCCGTACTCGGAATTTGGAGATGCAAACCCTCTTCGCTTGAGAGCTACCTGACAGATTGTATGGTCGGCATCAGGAAAGTGCTTCATTCTCAGACGACTTACCCCTTTTATCGGATTTTCAGGTCACTAGGTTGTTGACGAGACTGTGATGTAGCAGTTTTCTGATTGAGGACACCAGAGTAAGGGAACATGGACGGGATGGTGAGCTATGCACGTCGAGGACACAACGTAAGTTGTAGATTTATACGCAGGAAATCTATTGGAGTCGAGGACATATTCAAAAAAGTGATCAAATCATCGCATGTCCATAAACCTTCCTTCCAGACACCAAGAGCGCCGGTTACGGTTCTCTGACTTCGTCTAACCGACATAAGAACAAGACACATTCTTCTAGCGTTATACAGAAAACTGGGACTACCACCGAGAACTAGCCATATGGTGATGAACAATGTAGATCGGAACTGGTTTCATAATTGTTGAGCTCGACGTATTTGGTATGCATGAACCGAAGGCGATTGCCAAGGCTCTAGACCAAAAATGGCTCCATGGAGATAAGACAGCGAGTAAAGGTAATCTCCTCCTGAAGGATGCGTGAGCACGAACGGTCAACAAATCGATGATCCTGCAGTACTTACGCTTAACAAATGATGCAGCAGCACGATTTAGGACTTTTTTGGCCCTGATTATTTGAAACTCTAACAACAGACGATTGTAATTCCCCTCTTGTCCTTTCCTGTGGCGGGGACAGGCAACCGACAGACGCCACGCCTACAGGGTGACCAGGTAGCGGCTGTTGAGCGCGAAGCGGCTGGCGAAAAGGTGATCCGACTATTGGGGCGCGGCGTGAGTAGACTGATGAGGCGACACGAAGCGAAGAGCCGGTGTACTTTCTGCTTCTGAGGGATGATCTGGGGAACGTTGAGGTACGGGAAAGCTGGGTGGTGCACTGAACCCTTCTACGTAATTACCGTTGAATACGTTCCCAGAAAGCTCTGGTTCTGGCATTTTCATGGTGTAGTACTGGGATGGGTCGGCCATGGTGTCTATTAGTTTGAGAATAGCGGAAGAATTTGATATCGGCGGGGAGTATCGAGCGTCGGGGACGATCAAGTGTAAGCATTGGGCGCGTCTTCATATATGGGTTCGGATGCAGCACCGCCATTGAAATGGCCAAAAATACAGAGCTCGTATCACGACGCCTGGCCGCGCTGCCATTTTCTGGAAGGAATTTTGGACGATCGAAATAGAAGGTGGAAGGCTCGACAAACAGTGGGAACACCGCCCTTGGAGTTCGAGCGGACAACCTTCTCTCCGGACGAACGATCCCCCTTCCTTCGAGCTCGCCTCGCCTCGCCTCGCTCGTTAAATTTCGGCAGCTCGTGGCCGACCAACGGCGAAGAGCACCGCAGCCTCATCCTTCGTGCTTACATAAGCGTTTGGCCGAGGCTCATCCTCGATGGTGGCTTGAATCGATCATTCGAAGTTTCCCAGATTCCCCACCAGCCCTCAACTCCTCCAAGAGTCACGCCGACTGCATTTTTCTTATCTTTACCTCGTGTTCCCCTTGAGCTGCTGCAACTCGACACAGCCTTCTCCGAATAGCCCCCAGCGAATTCCCGCGAAATTCGCTCGCGGTGCACGAGGTCCCATTGGTCCGTCCGTTGTCCCTCGCTTTTCCAACAACCACCAAGGAGAAACAGGTAGTTGCCCAACATGCTCAGCAAAGTCATGGTCGCTGTGGGTCTGAAGAAGAAGATATGCGGGGTTCGTATTACTTTTCTCTGTCGGTGTCTGATGAACTCATGTTGATCGGCTGTGCAGTATTGCAACGCTGCTCCAGCCCACGAAGGTTTCGACTACTGTAGCAAGACGTGCGGAAAGTTAGCAAAGATGCAAGTTCCATCGCCCCCTGCAAGCGGACCTCCTAGAAATGCCGCGCGGTCGAGTAGGGGACGAGGACGTGGTGCTAGGGACCATGGGCCACCGTCGCCAAGAATGTGCCACGTGAGTTCCAAAGGAAAAGGTTCAAAAAATCTCCATCTGATATCTTCCTCCCTCTAGACTTGCGGAACCCGACCCGTCTACAAAAATCGGGATTACTGTTCACGATCATGTTCTGAGGGTATCCCATGGAACCCTCCCGCCTCTGCGCCAGCTTACTCATCCGGCCGCAACACCGACAACCGTAATCGACACCTCGGTCCCCCTCGTGCTGATTACTCGCGAGATCGTCGTTACAGTGACTATAACCCTCGGGCACCGGACTCGAGGCGCCAGCCCCGGCGCGATTACCCGTCATCTGACGACGAGAACCTTCCAGACACGCCGACGTCAAGGGTGGACCGCGTACTGCCGCACGAACGTCAACAGGGACGCCACCAGGAACGTCAACAAGGACGTCAACAAGAACGCCAACCAGAACGCCAACACGGACGGCAGCAAGGCCGGAATACTCGCCAGGAGGAAGTAGAACAGGAGGAAAATTATGATGACCTAGAGGACACATATACACCCCCCTACCGAGAACCTCCTGGTGCCCCGCCCGCTCCCCCACCCAAGCCCTCGTATGGGAAACCCCAAACCCGCCAGCCATCCGCTCTGACCTCTGGCTCTCCTTGGCCTTCAAAGACTCCTCAGCCAAGGCCACGACCACGGGAACTCGGCCCATATGACGAACCGTACCAATCTGACTAGTCAACATTCCGCTTGCCCCAGTCGTGCCACAATCAATAACATATTATATACTCATACTTCGTCTCACTGTATTATATTTGAGGGCCGGGCTTTTATATCTCTTATTTCAGTCGTTCGTCCCTTTAGACCATCTTGGGCTTCTGTGACTGGCACATGGATTTGCATAACCCGACATACAAACTCCTGGCAAGAATCGAATGGACAGTACGTCTCTACCATTCGCATTAGTGCACCTGTCTAGTTAGACTTTTGACTGAGGACCGTGTTCCCTAACTTCTCCTGTGCATTGCAAGGATGGTGGAATGAGTTCAAGCCCGCTTCCACTATAATACCGAATCCACGCGCTTGAATCCTTGTGCAACACATTTGTGTTTACTGCTCGTTGTAGTGGTGTAGTCTGCGGGTCTAGCGAACGTTTCGACTAGAGTGCCGCCATTTGAGACCACGGAATCATACAAGCCATGAAACAATGCTTTTAAGCAAAGTTCCATAGCCCAAGTGATTCAAGAATACTGGAAGACCAAAAGAAAGCGAAAAGATGATGAGTAGTGGAAATATGATAATGTCGCTGGCGAACCAGGCTCGAGAACATTGAGTGAAAAAGGGAGGGTCAGAAGTTGAAAATAGGTCGAAGGAGGCTAGAAGATATTCATGTATAAAGCGCGATAGTATCACGGTCCCACTCAGAATCGTCCTACAGGGCACCATGTATTCAACGCGACCAGCAATGGACATAAAGTACACAGAGAATCAAACAATACCAATATTTCAAGGTCCCAAAGCTCATTTAAGGCCAAGACTCCTGGTCAATCGACCTTTGCCAAGTGTAGCACGGACTCTCATCAAGACTTCTCCAAATTGATTTTGACCACTCCCATCCGGACCAGTTCCCCAGAATGGATCAGGATCGTTCTATTTCACAAAAGCAGAACTCTTTAGAAGGGGACAAACAGGCGTTCTAACTTCCCCAGCGCAAACTTACGAAGTAGATGTGGGTATCGCCCGTTTCTCGGAGTTTATCTTTGAATGTACTGTGCTGCTTGCACTTCAGCTGGACCACTTCTTCCATCTTTCATGATCATGACGTAGCCAAGATTCCTTTTTAGCGAGACTGTCGGGGTGGATGGGCAGCACTCTGATCCCTCACCTTTTGAACGCGCATCTGATCCCAGCCAGGGTTTCGTTCAAAGAAAAACCTAGCTGCCTCTTCTTTGGGATCCGTGCATTCCCGGATGTGCTCTGCGAGAAGAGGTCGGGTATCCATGAACTATGAGCTCATCCATTCTGTCAGAGAACTGCGTTTCCGCGCTAAGAGACGAGAAATGAGGGACTCACCTTCATTGCGTGATAAAGGTGTTCTCCACTGGGGTAAGTTTTCTTCTTATATTCGATCGGAAGTGGATCTTGATTACTGAAAGCTTCGGATTCCCCTCCTGCCTTGGGATCGGCGATGACCAGGGGCTTTCCGGCGCTATCTGTACCCTCAGAGATTCCCAAAGCATTGGTTGGTGCGGAGGGAAACACAGGAAAAGAGGGAGCATCTGGTTGTGCTGGGATAGTTTGAACATCAGGTTAGTGGTAGCGCTCTTTTGTTGAAAGAGAAAAATCTGGGTTATTCACCTGAAGGTGACAGAGCTGGGTGGCTCGAGTTCTGAGGCCTCCCGAGCGGCCCAGCCTTAACGGCTGTAAGACCGAACGTTAGAGATTTCGCCCAAGAACGTCGGGACTGACCTACCGGAAGACTCTCCCCCAGGCGTTTTCCAGGTAGAAGATGAATTGTCAGACTCTGTTCCGGGTGGGGGGGGTTGTTTAAGTAATGCTTGCCTGATGGTGAGCCACCTACCTTGGCCTGTAGTACCGGATGACGCGGGAGTCTTGGAAGACGTTCTGATTTGGCCAAATAGACCCTTGCGTCGAGGAGGAATGTCTGTGGCAGGTGATTCAGTGGGTCAGTGGCCGATGTTTAGAGTATGTGCCTACCCGGAAGTTTCTTTTGATATACGGGGGAACGTAACGTTTGGTCTGAGGGACTGTGTTATCTCCAACATTTAACGCAGAAGGTTGTCAACATACTTACCCTTAGCCGGACTGCTACGGCCACTAGGTACTTCAACTTGGGTCCACTCCGCTATGGCATGATATTAGCAAGAATACACAATATTGCTGTGTGCCGGCACATACTGTCATCATACGCTGGTGGGGCGCTCTTCATCGTATCCGAACGAGACACTATATGAATGTTGTTCGATGAGCTTATGTGCAATGTCATTTAAAAGTGTGATGTTACCTCCAGAGTAATTAACCAGCACCGCGGAATCGCTCCCGCTTGTCGTCTCAACAACAGGACTGTCGGGGAGGGCGATGTCGCTGGGAGTCGCATAGCCACCCTCATCATCTGATCCGGCTAAAGGGTCTATGTTTCTCGGGGTGAACGCTTTGGGCGCTTGAGGTCGACCCGAGGTGCCTACTGGCTGCCCAGCAGCTATTGGTACATCGGAAACGTTCTCCTGTCAGTACCAACGGACGAAGTTGGAGTGAAGGAGCTTACGCCGGAAACCTCCGGCAGTCTGTCGTCTCGGGTCGACGAGAGCTAGTGCCGCGTCTGCTTGATCTGCCAATATTCTTGGTGAGAAACGACTCGGAGTGTCATGACCGTGTGGAGTGAATACCTTGAAACGGGTCCGCATTGTGGGCAGATGTAGGATTCTGTGCTGTTGTGACTAATTGAACTACAATTAAGCCTAAAATGGCGTGATATAGGAGAGAGATATTACCTGAATGGCTGTACCCACCCTGGAGGGCACGCCCGCTGCCCGAGGCATGACAGATAGGACAATTCGGTGGCGGGTTGGCCACATGGGTCATAACTGTGCACCCGCAAGGATATCTGATACTTTGTTTGCCGCTGAAGTCGTTATTAAATGCCCTTGAACCAGTGTTGGCGGTCACTGCGGAGTAAGATCCGGGGTGTGGTCGAGGCTGGTAATTCGTGTTACTGGGTCCACTGGATCGTCGGTCAAGTGCTAGCAAGGCGCCACATGTTTTGGAGCATGTAGGGAACCCAGGCGTTTTCGCAAAGTTTTTGCAGTAAACACAGGCATCCGCTTGGCCCGTTTTCACGGCGTCACTATAATAGGACCTAAGCCAAATACTGCACTCATTGAGTTCCAACGCATACCTCGCGTGTAAAAAAGAACAATAAGCAGAGTCGGGCAAAACCCTCTTGTTACAACCCTGCAGCAAACAACGAACGGTTTCTGGCCTCGACATCAATGCTTGGAGTCAAGAGAATGCTCTCTAGCCAATCTAACGTAGATAGGACGGCGCGGTTTCAAGTCAATGTGCTATATTATGGATAATCAGATTGGTCAATGGGACCCAAATGTATTGGGAAGTCGCACCTAGACGGAGGTGGTGTACAAACCCGCTAAGGATTCTGAGCAACTCCTAAGTGGATTCAACTATAAAATCCGGCTACCTGAGGTAAGTGGTGCGATTATCGTGCCAACCGCCCAAAGATGGAGCACAACCGAAGGAGCGTCGAGTGGGGATGGAATGGGTTGAGAGGCAGCCTTAGACTGGAGAAGGAACCTCCGCCTATCCCCGTTGCGGTGTCCGAAGTCCCTACCAAACTCCCTTGCACAACCCATCACCACCACCAGCTCTTCCATAGGATCACGGTATTGAAAGACAACGTCCTTAAACATGACCTCCTTTCTTAAGAGTTTCATAGGCCCCCCGATGTGCGATGTGAGCGCCCACTGTCCTTATCAGGAATCACTGATCCCTGAGTCTCTTTGGTAGAACTGCGGAGTGCAGCCAAAGTTCTCTGGATTTGATTATTGCGGTAAAAGTACTGTCTTGTCCTGGCTCTACTGACAGATCCATTATGATTAACTATATGGAACTTTGAAGCGTGTGCCGCTGAGGCTGAGAAGAAGAAAAAGTCTGCAGGACGTGGGTCTGCGGCTGGTCGAGGTGGGCCCTCAGCAAATCCAACGTATAGTCGAAATGGATTCCCTCAAACTCCAACAGGAAGCTATGCTAGTGCGGCTTCCGGTGAGTCAGATCGCCCACCTTTTTAAACCCGGTAACCAACAACCCTTCCACCGAACGACAGGACCGAATTATGGTTTCGATTCTATGATGTGTGAAGTAGGTTTATACAGTCCAATGTGTTCCAATACACCACCCTGAATGCGTCTTCCTATAGCAATGCGGCATACGGCCAAAAAATCAAGATCGGCAAGCGGGTGGCCAAACTGTCGTTCATCCATACTGTGGAAGGAATTGTGCCGAAGCCGCGCGTCAGAAGACTGCTCAACAACAGGCATACGGACAAGTCGCTGCAGGACCTGCTCCCCCTGTGACACGACTTACTGCCATGGATCCTACGCACGCTTTGGCAAAGCACAGTGAGTTTCGTGATTTGTACATTCCAGTCGTTGGTCTTATCACCCGCTATAGTCTACGACAAGTTCCAAGAGCGCTGGGATTCAGAAGAGGTACCTCCACCCACGGTCATGGCAATATACCGCATCCAACTTCCGGGGAAGTTTTACAACAGGTTTGATGGAGCTCTGTAAGTCCGCGGAACATTTACCCGCTCATATCCTCAGGCTAACGTTATCCGCTGTGACTAAAGAGAAATGAACGAAGGAGCAAATGTTATTACTACTTACTATGGAGGCCAGTCGATCTGCGAGGTAGGATGCAAGGGCGAACCCGAGGGTACACTTTGCAGTTGGGAGTCTTGTTCCATCTGCGTGGTTCTCAAAGGGGCTTTCACCACCCTTGAATTTGGAGACGATGCCTACGATGGAACGTACGTAATAGACCTATCACCCCTTCAAGGCTGGCATGCACTGAGACTTTCCCTCACCCAGATATGGTGCAGGAATCTATACCCACCTCTCTCCAACTATGGCGCATCGATGGACGTTGGCTAAAAACCCAGAGATAACGTCTTGCCGTGCAATTATTCAATGCCGAGTTGTTCGCGCTGGAAATTTGGAGCCTGGGCAGCCACACGCTGTAGGTGATCTGGGTATTGCTGTCGTGGATAAGGGCATGGTCTGACAGACATGATATAGGCCTTTATCGACGAAACGGGCCGAGTTTTCTGCAAGGATAAGCGGGCGATAATTCCGACACACCTGATCATCTATGACCCGAGTCCCCGACTCCTTGAAAGACGGTCCACCGGTAGGCCCTAAAATATGCCTCGCTTGTACATCCCGCCCGATAGCCAGTGTCTTTTGCTCCGCTGTCTTGTACACTTTCTTGTAATGCGAAACGACTTTTGATTTCGGGATCAGTAGAGCAAGTACAACATAAAACACAAAGAAAATACCCGCGATCGACAACAAGGGGATACATCCGAACGTGAAGAAGACATAATTATCGAGGGAGAGCGACCGAGCTGGTAAGAGAGGAATACAAAAGAGGACGGTGAGATAAGACGAAGTGGATATTTCAGGCAGCCGCAGCAGCCGCAGAGGCCCGAGTAGACCTCCTCGTTCGACCCGGAGACTCGGGAGCAGCGCCGGTGACGGATTTTGCCGTGCTAACGGGCTTTTTTGAAGACTTGTCCTCAGTTGGAGCGGCAGCATCCTCAGCAGGTGCCTCATCCTCCGATTCTACCTCGTGCTCCTCGCCGTCGGCGGGGGCAGGTGAGTCTCCTTTAGCCTTGTTTG
>KN823337.1:4607-23734 GCA_000827465.1 Tulasnella calospora MUT 4182
AAAAAAAAAAAAACACACAATCCCTTCCCAAACGCATACGACTATTCAAGTGTGACAGAAGCCATATCCCACTTTGCGGAGCGACCTACCTGATATGGCTGAATTCATAAAATTTTTTCAACCGCGAGTTCTCCAGGTCAACCCAAGAGAGCGGTCTCTGGTGAGTAGTGCCACGGGAGTACCGCTCTCCGTAGCCGCCCACTTAATAGTCGTTGCAGAATAAGTTAGAAATTCCTCAGCATCTTTCTAGATTTAGGATTCGCCCCAACGAGATCGAGATCACGGACGTTCGCACCCAGGGACGTGGGGCGACAAGCGAGATAAAGCGGGGAACGCTGAATTCAGGAGTCAAAGTCGCAGTGAAGAAGTTTCGGACTAATAACAGCATGAATAAAGATACATTCTCCGATGTAAGTCTGTCGAACTTCAGGTCTCCCATTGTTAACCTTCCTATTTCGAAAGTCTTTCATGCATGAAGTCAGCATCTTAGCGAGTCTTTGCCATCCAAACGTCATAGAATTTCTCGGCTTTATCTATGATATTAAAACCGGCGTGGCTTGTATAGTTGTTCCTTGGGAGGCCAGTGGGAACGTTCGAGAGTTTCTCCAGTCTGGAGAGTGGGATCTTCCGGAACGAATATCGCTTGTGAGGGACGACCCCAGCTCGTCCCTTATGGCTTATACTGATTGCCACCACATTAAGATACAGGACGTGTGCCTAGGACTTCATTACCTTCACCAGCGCGAGCCCCCTATCTGTCACGGGGACCTTAAGTCGGTACGCCCGGTGCGATCGAAGAGGAATCACATTTGGCTAATTGGGTGGCCCAATTCAGTTAAACATTCTTGTAAATGCTTTCAACCGAGGCGTTATCACTGATTTTGGCTGCACCCGCATTAAACCGCAATCGAAAGACCGCGAACAGACCCAGTCCACGAGTCCTCTTTCAACCTCCGCCGCGGTGGGCTCACCGGGAGCAAACGCCGCTCCCTCTGAAACGTTTCAGACGAACCTCGTAGCCCCAGGGTATTCTACCCGTTGGGCAGCCCCTGAGCTTTTCTCTCAAGAGGAAGTGAAAGCGGATTTGCCGAGTGATATCTGGGCATTTGGGTGGATTTGTTGGGAGGTAAGGCAACTACGTATACTTTACATGGCAGGGGTTTCTAAACGCATTTGACATGTCAGGTCATAACGGGGAAATACCCTTTCCACGAAATTAATAGCGATGGCCGTATAATCATAGACGTTGTTGGTGGGAAGTTGCCGGACTTCGAAGCAGATGGTCAAATGTCCAAAGTGGTCGGTCTTCGCAACCTTATGAAGTCTTGCCTGGCATTCGATCCCAACGAAAGACCAGACGCAACTCGATGTCATTTAGATATAATGTGGATGGTATGTCAAGGAGGCCTCCAATGTTACTGGCATGATATTTACCTGCTCTAATCTCTCTTCCTAGCCGTCTTCATTGCCTTCGCGGAGGAAACCAGACAGCCAATCCCCCCGAATATTGTATCAGCTTGGTCACACTTGTCGCTTGCGAGACGACTTTGAAGAGGCTCAATCATCGTTCAAGAAAGCGATGATGATTGCGGATGACGCCGCAACGAAGGGCAGGTCGTTGGTCGCGCTAGGGGAAATCGCTCGCCTTCAGGGCCGAACCGACGAATCAAAGGGTTATTTGGACCAAGCAGCGAAACTCTACGCTTCCGTCGAAAATGAGCTAGGCCAAGCGAATGTCCTTGTTGAGCTTGGTCACGTTCATCTTGCCCGGTCCAAGTACGATGAGGCCGTGGCATCCTTCACACGAGCACGAGAAATGTATGCCAAGTTGGGGGACGACATGGCTCGACTACAGTTATCCAATAGGCAAGGTCCTGTCAACCAGAGCGAGGATACCTTCCTTCAGACGGTGGAGTTCTACATAATCGCCCGAGCTACCTATGCACATACTGGTGACGACCTAGGAGGAGCGAATGCGCTGGCCGGCCTGGGTGAAGCTTATTACGCAAAGGGACAGTACACCGAGGCCGAAATGTCACATAAACAGGCGGAGATCATTTACGCTAGAATTGGGAACAACCTTGGTAGGGCCAATGCCTTGCGCGGCTTGGGTAACACCTATCTTGCGCAGTGCCGCTACGCCGAGGCGGAGAGGGTTTTTACGCAGGCGGAGGAGATATGCCGTCGCGTTGGTAGTAGCCTAGGCCGGGCAAATGCGCTGGATGGAATCGGAAGCGTTTACATGGCCCAGTGCAAGTTCAGCGAGGCAGAGAAGAGCCTGACCCAGGCGAAAGAGATCTACACCAGGATTCATGACCGCCAGGGAGAGGCAAACGTTACGTACACGCTGGGATGCGTCTATCATGCCTTGTGCAAATTCAGTGAGGCATCCGCAGCCTTCAACCACGCCCGGGCCATTTATTTCAATATCGGTGATGAGAACGGGGTTGCTCATGCGCGGAGCGGCCTCGGCGAAGTCTGCCATAATCAAGGAAAGCACAAAGAGGCAGCGGAGTTGCTCAAGCTGGCCGAGTCTACGTACGTCAAAAACGGCGACAATATAGGCCTAGCAAATACTTTACGCGGCCTTGGAGACGTCTCTCAGTCCCAGCGTCTGTTCACCGAGGCGGAAAAACTCTACGTGAGAGCCAAGGACCTCTCTTCCCGTATCGGTGATGACCATACCTCCGCCAATGCGTTGAATGGGCTAGGCAATGTATATTGCGCCACGTTGAAGTTTAAAGAAGCTCGGGAGTGCCATGACGAAGCTATGACGGTGTACACCGCGCTCGGGGATGAATTGGGGAGAGCGAGCGTACTAAAAGGGGCCGGAGATATCGCTTTAGCGGTGGAAAAATACGATGATGCGGAGGGCAGGTACGAGGAAGCTCAGGATCGCTTCTCTCGAGTAGGGAACGACATGGGGATGGCTGACGCATGCCTTCGCCGAGGCCATGTCCGTCGGGAGCAGCGTCAGTATAATGATGCCGCAGGATTTTATGAGAAGGCGGAGGATTTTTATTCCGGCATCTCCAATGACGAGGGTAGAAAGTCCGCCCGTCGCTGGCTCGACGTGGTTTCGGCCCTGCGGGAAGGGTCTACGGGAGCCGAACCAATTCTATGAGTACGTACATATGTAGTTGGTAGCAGCACTGATTTTGGCGGGACCAGGAGCAGGATTCGTTTAACTTTCAGTTGGTTTCTATGTTGATGAATAAATGTATAATGCCTCATAACCTACCCCTGCCCTTGATTGGGTCCTACCCGATAGAGATTTCACTCTTTGAACTCGATATTCGAGTAGGGTGGTGCGTTGAAGGTACCACACGCCGGTTACTACCACTGGCTTGGCCGCTGGTGGGAATGAGGCCAGCGAAGTCGGAGGAAGTCGGATGTCTGGTGCAAGAATTCCTTATCATTATGCCAAGGGGAAATCAGACCAAGGACCAAACAATAAGAATGGCGCCCAGCTATCACTGATTTGGGATTGCGGTCTGGCATTTTTGATATCAGCGTCCGACCATCAAGCCAGCCAGCCTTCGAAGCTGATAGGAGATCATAGCGGGCAAGTCATATACGAGGAAAGACGTAAAGTATATACAAATGATCAGAGAAGTCTGGCCAACGGTGTCATCTACTTGAGTCCAAGGATTTTCTCAAGCTCTTCGACCATCTTCTCCGCTGTTGGTCGGTTCACTGGTTCTCGGTTCCAGCAGCGCACGAACAACTCCCAAATTTCAGGGTATCTGCCGAGTACGGAGCTGTCGTAGTCACTTCGAGTTGGAATCTGGTTCTTCGTAACGATTTGCGGGATAAATTGTCCAGGGGACTTCCAGGTGTGATATGGTGGGTCTAAAAGGGATCCATTAAATAAGGTATTGGGAGGATAGATCTGGGTGTAGACATACTCCCAGTAATGATTTCTAATGCTGTCATGGCCCAGGAATAAACGTCCGACGCTTCCGATATCGCCTGCTCCAAGATTACTTCAGGCGCCTGGTAGCGGTAGAAATTTATTTGAAGGTTGTCTTCCGTGTTCTTCGCCTCTGGGGCGGCTAATTTTGCTAAGGAAAAGTCCGAAAGAACTGCATGGCCATCGTCTTGAACTAAAATATTGGAGGGTTTGAGAGCCCCGTGAATGATGCCCTGGACGTGAAGGTATCGAAGGCCCTGGGAAATCTCGTAAATCTGTACATGGCGAGGGATTGATAGAACTGTTACAGGGGTTTCGGCGATGAGCGTACCAGAGAGAGACATCTCAGACGACGATCCCCGCCCCCTTCCAAGTATCTTACGACATCACGGTTCTTTAGCCAGGGAGAGACAAGATAGCTGTGAATTAGGAGCAACGGTGTTTCAGAACTGTGACCCTAACGTTTGCCATGGGCAAATCCGCTCACGTTTCTCCTTCAAACTTGCACCATCCATAGAGTCGGAGGATAAACGGATTATCTAATTTACGCCAGACCCTAATTTGCCTCTCGAATCTCTGCGTTGCAGGTCACCGAGAACGGTCAGTTATAATTGTCACATAGTGGGGCGAGCTGCTAAATAGGACGTACCCGAATGGCGTCGTCGTCTCTCGATCCCACTTTATATTCCCTATAGAATATGAGAGCCACATCTTCCCTATCCAACAATCGACCCTTCCAAATGTCGTTCCTGCCTCCGCTGTACTCTGGTTGGCTGCCAAACCGGACGCATTCGCAAGCAAGCTCAGGAGGGGTCGAATCAGCTGCCTGGCCCGGTGGAGCAGATCTGAGGAGGTAGAGTTGTTCCTCCGCTCGCTTTCGGTCGGCACTGTTGTTCGTGGTGGTTTTGAGGGACTTTAAAGATTTGTTAGCAAAAAACAGGATGTGGGGTTGGTTTAAGATAGTTAGAACCTACCGCTTGAAGGGTAGCGACTTTGTCGTGAGCCTGAACGGTGGCTGCAACCTGCGACCGACAGGTGAATCTGAGCTCATTGTGGACAAGAAAGTGGTATGAGAGCCACATACGGAAAGGGATCTCGTAAGTTCCTCCAAATTTGCTTCGTGTTTGTTAATCCTGGCATCGACGTCACGTCGCGTCCACCACTAGAAGGACGTTCCCAGTGTTAACTCGTTGAGATAGCTCGTAGCACGTAGGAATGAGACTTACACTTGTCCAAAGAGACATTTCAGTCCATCCGTTGAGGTCGGTGGCAATAGCATGCATCTCCCTACGAACTTATTATCCCGATCCCGCAGAAATCGGGTGCGAACAGCTCACCCGACAGTTTGCTTAATGGCATTCTGTAGTTCATGGGTGTCTGCGCGCTCGTTGTCGTAGTGGTCACAGATAATGAAAATGAGCATTATGGCTTTGGCGCTCAGTTTGCGGCATCGGCTCCTTGAACGTTTTTGGGGGGGGGGGGGTTAGGGTAGGTCCCATCCGTTTTTGGATGCAGTTGCATGCAAACCACACACTCACTTGCTCCACGATACCCGTTGCGCTGAATCGTGAATCTAGTTCAATCATGGGTGCCGCGAAGAGAAACTCATAAATATAGATAAGAATATGAGTGAAGGTGCCGTATACGTACTCGCTCTAACGTCCCAACGACCGGCGCTAATCCGGGCACAGAGGCACAACATGCAGCTAGCCGGTGTGTATCGAGACCGGCTTCTGCGGAGACCAGCGCAGTGAAAGTAGACGACTGGCCGGCGGGCGTCGCTACTGAGGGGCGGGGATTAGAGGTCGCCATCATGAAGGGTATCCCCGATTCAACGATGAGGTGGGGTTTTATGGATGCCGAGCGTCCGCGTGTGTTCCGCGTTCTGTCGCACGACATCCCACCCTTAATCCGGTGTTCGACTTTAGCAGCTGACCAAGCCCCGCTCGGCGTTCGATTTCAACCCGAGACTTACTTAGACGGGAATTCACTAAGACACAAGCTGCGAGAAGACGTGTTCTGCCCGGCGGGATTACGCGCGCCTTCTGTATTACCCAGTTCCGACTCGGATTGCAGACCGTCAATCACCCACCTCCGACAGCGCATCTACCGAATAGGAGAAACAAGGCGGAGGCAAGATGCCATTTCTCATCCTGGGATAGGAGACCTGTTATATTCATGTAAGCTTGGACTCTTTTGGATTAGAAATACTCGGTCTGGCCATCTGGGCTTTCAGTTGTTGAACGGATGAGAAAGCTATAAGTATCCGGAAAGGCTTCTCCTGCAGGCTGCGGCACTAGAAAACGAGACCAGGCGGAGCAAGGAACAAGACTATATAACACCGAAACGGGAAAAGAAAGATAAACAGGGATGAGGAAGGAGGGTCAAAATGTATAATCTGCCAACGGGAGACCGGAGAGCGAATAAGGTATAAATTCTGCCCGTCAGTGGCTTAATATTGTTTCGGCTCTGCGGGAAGAGTCCACGGGAGCCGAATAAACTCTATGAGTACGTACATATCTAGTGGGTAAAAGCACTCGCATCAGTGGGACCGGGAGCAGGATTCGTTTAACTTTCAGTTGGCTTCTACATCGACGAAGAAATGTAGATGCCTCATACTCGCATCGTCCTCTGCCTTTTGACTGGATCCTACCCGATAAAGATTTCACTGTCTGAACTCGATACTCAAGTTGGGCGGCGCGTTGAAGGTATCACACGCTGATTACTACCACTGGCTGTTGGGAATGGGGCCAGCGAAGTCGGAGCAAGTCCGATGTCTGGCGGAAGAGTTCCTTATCACTATAGGAAGGGAAAACGTCCATACCACATGACCAAACAAGAAGATGAGCGCCATGCTATCACTGATTTGGTATCGTGGTCTGGCATTCTTTGTCAGTGTCCGACCATCAAGCCAGCCAGCCTTCGAAGCGAATAGGAGATCATAGCGGGCAGGTCATATACAAGGAAAGTGGTAATGTACATAGATACAAATGATCAGGGAAGTCCAACCAACGATGTCACCTACTTCGGACCCAGGATTGTCTCGAGCACTTCTACAATCTCCTTCGCCGTTGGTCGATCCTTTGGTTCTCGGTTCCAGCAGCGCACGAACAACTCCCAAATCTCAGGGTATCTGCTGAGTACGGAGCTCTTGTAATCACTTCGGGTTGGAATCTGGTTCTTCGTAATGATTTGAGCCATAAATTTCCCAGGCGACTTCCAGGTGTGATATGGCTGGCCTAAAAGGGATCGATTAAACAGGGAGATACCGAGAGGATAGATATGAATGTAGACATACTCCCGGTGATGATTTCTAAGGCGGTCATGGCCCAGGAGTAAACATCCGACGCTTTCGATATCGCTTGGTCCAAGATAACTTCAGGCGCCTGGTAGCGGAAGACATTTATTTGAGGGTTGGCTTGCGTGTCCTTCGCGTCTGGGGCGGCTAATTTTGCTAAGGAAAAGTCCGAAAGAACTGCACTGCCATTGTCTTGAACCAAGATATTGGAGGGTTTGAGAGAGCCATAAATGATGCCCTGGTCGTGAAGGTATCGAAGGCCCTGGGCAATTTCGTAAATCTGTACATGCCGAGGGATTAATTGACTGTTACAGGGGTTTCAGCAATGAGCGTACCAGAGAGAGACATCTCAGACGACGATCCCCATCCCCTTCCAAGTATTTTACAACGTCACGGTTCTTTAGCCATGGAGAGACGAGATAGCTGTGGATTAGGAGCAATGGTGTTTCAGAACTGTGAGCCGAACGGCTGTCATGGACAAATCCGCTCACGTTTCTCCATCAAACTTGCACCATCCATAGAGTCGGAGGATAAACGGATTATCCAATTTCCGCCAGACTCTAACTTGCCTCTCGAATCTCTGCATTGGAGGTCACGGTCAGGTATAATTGCCACACATTGGGGCGAGCCTCTAAATAGGGCGTACCCGAATGGCGTCATCGTCTCTCAACCCCTCTTTATAGTCCCTATAAAATGAGAGAGCCACGTCTTCCTTATCCAACCATCGACCCTTCCAAATGTCGTTCCTGCCTCCGCTATACTCTGGTTGGCTGCCAAACCGGACGCATTCGCCAGCAAGCTCAGGAGGGGTCGAATCGGCTGCCTGGCCTGGTGGGACGGATCTGAGTTGGTAGAGCTGGTCCTCTGCTCGCTTTCGGTCGGCGCTGTTGTTCGCGGTGGTTTTGAGGGACTTTAAAGATACGTTAGCAAAAAACGGGATGTGGGTTCGGTTTAAGGTGGTTGGAACCCACTGCTTGAAGGGTGGCGACTTTGTCGTGGGCCTGAGCGGTGGCTGCAACCTGCGACCAACAGGTAAATCCGAGCTCATTTTGGACAAGGAAGGGCTGAAAGGTACATACGGAAAGTGCTTCCGTAAGCTTCGCCAAAATTGCTTCGTGCACGTTAATCCTTGCATCCACGTCACGTCGTGTGTACCACTGGGAGGGCATTCACGGTGTTAACTCGTTAAGATAGTTCATAACACATAAAAATGAGTCTTACACTTCTCCAAAGGGACAGATCAGCCCATTCACTGACTTCGGTGGCAATAGCCTGCATATCACTACGAACTTATTAGCCTGATCCCGCAAAAGGCGGGCAAGAACTGCTTACCGGATAGTTTGTTTAATGGCATTCTGCAGTTCACTGGTGTCTGCGCGCTCGTTGTCGTAGTGGTCACAGATAATGAAGACGAGCATTATGGCTTTGGAACTCATTTTGCGGCATCGGCTCCTTCAAGGTTTTGGGGGGGGGGGGAGGTTAGGGAAGGTCCCTTCCGCTTTTGGAAGCCACACGAAAACCACACACTCACTTGCCCCACGAGACCCGTTGCGCTGAAGTGTAAATCTAGTTCAATCATGGGCGCCGTGAAGATAAGCTCAGAAATATAGATAAGAACATGAGTGAAGGTGCCGTATACGTACCCGCTCTAACGTACCAACGACCGGAGCTAGTCCTGGCACAGAGGCACATAATGCAACTAGCCGGGCGGTATCGAGACCTGTTTCTGCGGAGACCAGCGCAGTGTAATTAGACGACTGACCGGCGGGCGTTCCTGCCAGAGGACGGTGAGTAGGGGTCGCCATCTTAGTAGTGGATCAAGGGTATCCCCGTTCTACGGTGAGGGGGGTTTTATTGAGGCTGACCGTCCGCGCGTGTTCCGCGTTGCATCTCATGACATCCCACCCCTTAATCCCGTGTTCGACTTTCCTAGCTGACAAAGCACCGGGTTGCGTTCGGTTTCAACTTAGATGCGTCTCCACTAGGATACAAACTGCAAGAAGACTACTACCAGAGTGCTCTGCCATGCGGGATTATGGCGCGCCATCTGCATTACCAGTTCCGATTCCGATTGCGGACCGCCGATCACCGACCTCAGACCGCCGCATCTTATAAGTGGACTCTTTTGGATTAGAAATACCCAACCTCGCCATCCGGGGTTTCAGTTGACGAAGAGGAGGGTCTTGCTGTCGCTAGTTTGTGGGTGTTATTTACGGTTTTCAGCGTCCAAGTTAACCACCAAACCAACCAGTCTTCGAAGCCGATAGGAGATCATAGCGGAGAGGTTATGTACGAGGAAAGACGCAAAGTATATACAAATGATCAGAGAAGTCCAGCTAACTGTGTCATTTACTTCAGGCCCGGGATCTTCTCAAGCACTTCTACAATCTCCTTGGCCGTTGGTCGGTCTTGTGGTTCTCGCTTCCAGCAGCGCACGAACAAATCCCAGACCTCGGGGTGTTTCTCGAGCGCAGGACTCTTGTAATCACTTTGGGTTGGAATCTGGTTCTTCGTAATGACTTGGGCGATGAGTTGTCCAGGGGACCTCCAAGTGTGATATGGCGGGTCTGAAAAGGATCGATTACATGAGGAGGTGCTAGCAGAAGCGAGACGGATATCGACGTACTCCCAGTGGTGATCTCTAAAGCGGTCATGGCCCAGGAGTAAACATCCGACGCTTTCGATATAGGCTGGTCCAAGATAACTTCAGGCGCTTGGTAACGGAAGACGTTTACTTGAGGGTTGGTCTGCGTGTTCTTCGCATCTGGGGTGGCAATTTTCGCCAGGGAAAAGTCTGAAAGAACTGCACGGCCATCGTCTTGAACTAGAATATTGGAGGGCTTGAGAGACCCGTGAATGATGCCCTGATTGTGAAGGTATCGAAGGCCTTGGGCAATTTCGTAAATCTGTACATGGCGACGGGTCGATAAGCTATTACAGGTGTTTCGGCAATGAGCGTACCAGAGAGAGACATTTCTGATGACGACGCCTGTTTCCGTCCAAGTATCTTACGACGTCACGGTTATTTAGCCAGGGAGAGACAAGATAGCTGTGGATTGGGAGCAACGGTGTTTCAGAACTGTGGGCCTAACGGCTGTCATGGATAAATCCGCTTACGTTTCTCCATCAAACTTGCACCATCCATAGAGTCGGAGTACAAACGGATTATCCAACTTTCTCCAGACTCTAATTTGCCTCTCGAATCTCTGCATTGGCGGTCACCGAGAACGGTCAGTCATGATTGCCACACAAGGCGAGCTGCTGATAGGACGTACCCGAATGCCGTCATCATTTCTGTATCCCATTTTATATTCCTTATAAAATATAAGAGCCACATCTTGCTTATCCAACCATCGACCCTTCCAAATGTCGTTCCTGCTTCCGCTGTACTCTGGCTGGTTGCCAAGTCGGACGCATTCGCAAGCAAGCTCAGGAGGGGTCGAATCAGCTGCCTGGCCCGGTGGAGCGGATCTGAGGCGGAAGAGTTGTTCTTCAGCTCGCTTTCGCTCGGCACTGTTGTTCGTGTTGAGTGACTTTAGGTATGTATTAGCAAAAAGCTGAATGCGGAATTGGCTCAATATGGTTAGAACTTACTGCTTGGAGGGTAGCGACTTTGTCGTGAGCCTGAACCGTGGCTGCAACCTGCGAACGACAGGTCAATCTGAACTCATTTTGGACAAGGAAGAGCCTGAATTCCACATACGGAAAGGGATTTCGTAAGCTCCTCCAAATTCACTTCGTGCTTGTTAATCCCTGCATCTACGTCACGTCGCGTGTACCACTGGAAGGGCATTCGCGGTGTTAGCTTGTTGAGATACCTCGTAACACGTAAAAGTGAGTCTTACACTTCTCCAAAGAGACATCTCAGCCCATTCGTGGATGTCGGTGGCAATAGCACTCATCTCACTACGGATTTATTAGCTGGAGACCGCAAAATCGGGTGCGAACAGCTCACCGCACAGTTTTCCCAACAGCACTCTGTAGTTCATGGCTATCTGCGCGCTCGTTGTCGTAGTGGTCGCAGATAATAAAAACGAGCATTATAGCTTTGGAGCTTAGTTTTCGGCATCGGCCTCTTCAAGGTTTTTGGGGGAGGTGAGGTTAGGGCAGGTCCCTTCCGTTTTTGGAAGCAGTGCTCGCAAACCACACACTTACTTGCCCCATGATACCCGTTCCGCTGAATTGTGAATCTAGTTTAACCATGGGTGCCGTGAAAATAAGCTCATAAATATAGATAAGAATGTGCCATATACGTACTCGCTCTAACGTCGCAACGACTGGACTTAGTCCCGGCACAGGGGCACAGCAAGCAGCCAACCGGTCCCTATCGAGACCGGTTTCTGCGGAGACCTGAGGAGTGAAAGTAGGCGACTGACCGGCGGGCGCCCCTGCTGGGGTATGGGAAGTAGAGGTCGCCATCTTAGAAGTGTGTGAGGGGTATCCCGGTTCTACGATGAGGAGGGTGTTATTGAGGCTAAGAGCGTCCGCGTGTGTTCCGCGTTGCATCTCATTACATCCCACCCCTTAATCTCGTGTTCGACTTGCTGGTGACAAAGCACCCCATTCCGTTCGATTTCAACTCAGGACTTACTTCGGTGTGTCTGCACTAGGATACAAATGAGAGAAGACTAATTCCAGAGTGTTCTGCCATGTGGGTTTATGGCGCACCATTCACCACCTCGCGCCCTCCCGCTCGGTGGGAACGGCCGGGGAGGCCTTACAAATATCTACCGACGCTGCCCACCCCTGATCATGCCTTACAATGCCCTGCAGCAAGTACACCAGACTGGTAATACCCTGGTAATATATATAATAGATGGTACAGCTTGTACGCTATCACCGTTACTGAGCAACCATTCCAAGGATACAGAAGGTGCACGGCAAATGCATCATCTCGACACGGGCAAGCCGAGCCCGCCTTTCTTTTCGTCGGTCCTTTCTCTTTGTAGTCTAGCACTATGTTTCAGCGTTCGACCGTCAAGCCGGCCGCCCTTCGAAGCCGATAGGAGATCATAGCAGGCAGGTCGTGTACAAGGAAAGACGCAAAGTATATACAAACGATCAGGGAAGTCTAGCCACCTGTGTCATCTACTTCACGCCCGGGATTTTCTCAAGCACTCTTACAATCTCCTTGGCCGTTGGTCGGTCCATCGGTTCTCGGCTCCAGGAGCGCAGGAACAACCCCCAAATCTCAGGGTGTTTATCGAATACAGGACTCTTGTAATCACTTTGGGTTGGAATCTGGTCGTTCGTGATGACTTGGGCCATAAGTTGCCCAGGGGACCTCCAAGTGTGATATGGCGGGTCTGAAAAGGATCGATTACGTAAGGAGGTGCCAGGAGAATAGGGTATATAGACGTACTCCCAGTGATGATCTCTAGGGCGGTCATGGCCCAGGAGTAAACGTCCGACGCTTTTGACATAGGCTGGTCCAGGATAACTTCAGGCGCCTGGTAGCGGAATACATTTACTTGAGGGTTGGTTCGCGTGTTCTTCGCGTCTGGGGTGGCTATTTTCGCCATGGAAAAGTCTGAAAGAACTGCACGGCCATCGTCTTCAACCAAAATATTGGAAGGTTTGAGAGACCCATAAATGATGCCCTGGTTGTGAAGGTATTGAAGACCTTGAGCAATTTCGTAAATCTGTACATGGCGAGGGGTCGATAAACTATTACAGGGATCTCAGCAATGAACGTACCAGAGAGAGACATTTCAGATGACGATTCCTGTCTCCGTTCAAGTATCTTACGACGTCACGGTTCCGTAGCCAGGGAGAGACAAGATAGCTGTGGGTTAGGAGTAGGATCGTTTCAGAACTGTGAGCCTAACCGCTGTCATGGATAAATCCGCTCACGTTTCTCCATCAAACTTGCACCATCCATAGAGTCGGAGGACGTACGGATTATCCAATTTTCGCCAAACTCTAATCTGCCTCTCGAATCTCTGCATTGAGGGTCACCGAGAACAGTCAGTCATGATTGCCACTCATTGGGGCAAGCTGCTAGATAGGACGTACCCGAATAGCGTCATCGTCTCTTGATCCCATTCTATATTCCTTAAAAAATATAAGAGCCACGTCTTGCTTATCCAACCATCGACCCTTCCAAATGTCGTTCCTGCTTCCGCTGTACTCTGGTTGGGTGCCCAGCCTGACGCATTCGCAAGCGAGCTCGGGAGGGGTCGAATCCGCTGCCTGGCTCGGTGGAGCGGATCTGAGGCGGAAGAGTTGATCCTCAGCTCGCCTTCGGTCGGCACTGTTGTTTGTATTGAGTGACTTTAGGAATGTGTTAGCAAGAATCGGAACGTGAGTTTAGCTTAAGATGGTTAGAACCTACTGCTTGGAGGGTAGCCACTTTATCGTGGGCCTGAAGTGTGGCTGCGAGCTGCGAGGGACAGGTGAATTTTAGCTCTTTTGGACGAGGGCATAGAAGGCCACACACCGAGAGGAAATCTGTAAGTTTCTCCAAGTTTGCTTCGTGCTTTTTAATCTGTGATTCTATCTCACGTCGCGTGTACCACTGAAAGGGCGTCCGCAGTGTGAGTTCGTTGGGAAGGTTCGTAACACGTAAAAATGTGCCTAACACTTCTCCAGAGAGACATCTCAGCCCATTCGTTGACGTCGGCGGCAATATCACCCATATCCCTACGGATTTATTAGCTCGGTCCCGCGAAAATCGGGTGCAAACAACTCACTGAATAGTTTTCGCAATAGCATTCTGTAGTTCATAAGTATCTGCGCGCTCGTTGTCGTAATGGTCGCAAATAATGAAAACGAGCAGTATGGCTTTGGTGCTCAGTTTGCGGCATCGGCTCCTTAAGGTTCGAGGGGAGGGGTTAGGAAGGATTCCTACGAGTTGGGAAGCAGTGCGCGCAAACCACACACTCACTTGCCCCACGATACCCGTTCCGCTGAAGTGTGAATCTAGTTCAATCATGGGTGCCGTGACGAGAAGCTCATAAATAAAGATAAGAATATGAGTGAAGGTGCCGTATACGTACTTGCTCTAACGTCCCAACTACTGGCGTTAGTCCCGGCACAGAGGCACAACATGCAGCTAGCCGGGCGCTATCGAGACCGGTCTCTGCGGAGACCTGTGCAGCGAAATTAGACGGCCGACCGGCGGACGTCCCTGCCAGAGGACGCGAAGTCGAGGTCGCCATCTTAGAGGTGTGTGAGGAGTATCCCCGGCTCTAGGATGAGGGGGGAAGGCTAAGCGGACACGTGTGTCTGCGTTGTGCTGCATGACATCCCATGGCCACCCCTTAATCCCGTGTTCGACTTTACTAGCTGACAAAGCACCGCACTACGTTCGATTTCAACGCATTTGATGTGTCTCCACTGGGATACAAGCTGAGAGAATACTAGTGCCAGAGTGTTCCATGCTTATGGCGCTTCCGACTTCAATTGCCGAACGGCGATCACTGACCTTCGACCGCCGCATCTACAGAACAGGGGAAACCAAGGCTAAGGCCAGATGTCACCCGGCCACCATCTCATAAGAACACTCGAAAGTTTGGCGAGGCCGAAGGATACAATCAAGAATAATCACTCTTGATAGTTATCGGGTTGTGGGTCTAGTATTTTCTGTCAGTGCCAGGCTTACGATCACGCAAGCCGTCTTTGGGATCCAAATGGGGATTCTGACAAAGCGATGTATGAGAGAAGACATAAAATAGATACAAATGACGACTGAAGTTCAGGTCCTTGTCTCATCTACTCCGGGTCTGGTATTTTCTCGAGCAGGTCTACAATCTCCTTCGCTGTTGGTCGGTGTTCTGATTCCCGGCTCCAACAACGCACGAACATCTCCCAAATCTCAGGATGTTTGTCGAGTATGGGACTCTTGTAATCATCTCGGTTTGGAATCTGGTTCTTCATGATGACTTGGGCAACCAGCTGTCCGGGGGACTTCCAGGTGTGGAACGGTGGATCTAAAAGGATCAATGTAAATGAGAGGGTGCCAGGAGTACAGACACGTTCGGAACACAGACGCACCACCGGTGATCACCTCTAACGCTGTCATGGCCCAAGAGTAAACATCCGACGCCTTCGATATTGGCTCGTCTAAAATGACTTCAGGTGCCTGGTAGCGGAATACATTTACTTGGGGGTTGGTTTGCGTGTTCTTCGCGTCTGGGGTGGCAAGTTTCGCTAGCGAAAAGTCCGAAAGACATGCGCGGCCATCGTCTTGAACTAAAATGTTGGAAGGTTTAAGAGATCCATGAATGATGTCTTGATTGTGAAGATAACGAAGACCCTGGGCAATTTCGTAAACCTGCAAACGACGTGGCGTTGGCAGAGAGTTAGAGATAGTGTAAGCAATAGCGCGTACCAGAGATACGCATTTCCGATGACGACCCCTGTCTCCGTCCAAGTATCTTACGACGTCACGGTTCCGTAGCCAGGGAGAGACAAGATAGCTATGGGTTGGGATTGGTGTTGTTTCTTACTTTGAGGCAAACGCATACCATGGTTGAATCTGCTTACGTTTCTCCGTCGAACTTGCACCACCCATAGAGTCGAAGGACAAAAGGACTATCCAACTTTCGCCAAACTTTGATCTGCCTATCAAATCTCTGCATCGGATGTCACCAGTATCGGTCAGTTACGCTTGCTACACCGGGCGCTATGCCAGATGGACGTACCCGAATGCCGTTATCGTCTCTGACTCCCATTTTATACTCCTTATAAAATATGAGAGCCACATCCTGCTTATCCAACCATCGACCCTTCCAAATGTCGTTCCTGGTCCCGCTATACTCTGGTTGGCTGCCAAGCCGGACGCATTCGCAAGCGAGCTCAGGAGGAGTCAAATCGGCCAGCTCGCCCGGTCGAGCGGATCTGAGGCGGTAGAGTTGTTCCTCTGCTCGCTTCCGGTCGGCACTGCCCTGGGGGTTGTTTTTGAGTGCCTGCAGAGTTGTGTCAGCAAGAAACAAAGCTGGGTTCTGGTTTACGACATGGAGGACCTACTTCTTGCAGGCCGGCGACTTTATCATGGATTTGAAGGGTGGCTGCGAGCTGCAAAGGACAAGTAAATTTGAACTCTTGTTGGAAAATCAAGGGGCACCGAGGGCGCGTACAGAGAGGAATTCCGTAAGGTCCTTCAAATGTTCTTCGTGTTCATTGATCCTTAAGTCTACGTCATGTCGCAAATACCACTAAGGCATCCGCCGTGTTAACGCGTTGGGGTCGCTCGTAACATATGCTGGCGTCTTACACTTTTCCAAAAAGACAACGCAGCCCATCCTCGGACGTCGATATCGATCTCATGCATAGCCCTAAACAGTCATTAGATCAAGCTCGTCGAATCGGGTGCGAAAATCCCTCACTGGACAGTTCGCTCAACAGCTTTCTGTAGTTTAGTGGTATCTGCGTGCTCCTGGCCGTAGTGGTCGCAGATAATGAAAATGAGCGTCATGGCTTTGGTGCTCAGTTTGCGGCATCGGCCTCTGCAAGGTTGAGGTAGGGGGTGAGGGAAATCCTTTCCGGATTTGGATACAAGCAAACCACCCACTTACTTGTTCCAGGATACCCGTTCCACGGAAGCGTAGATCTAGTAAAACACATGGAGTCATGATAAGCAACTTTCGAACATGTGTGCGTATTGGCAACAGGGGTGCATACGTACCATCCGTAAGGTCTCTACGACGGGCGCCAATCCCGGCACAGGGGCACAACATGCAGCGAGTCGGGCGACATCGAAGACGGTTTCTGCAGATACGACCACGGGTATATCAAACAGCTGGACAACAGATGTCTGTTTCCTTGGTGGCGGGCGGGGGGTCGAGGACATCTGGGACGTGTACGAAGGGTATCAGCAATGTCTGGTCTCGATCTAAATGTGGCCGACAAATAGAGTCAAACGCACAGCCTGTAAGCAGTCCGGGCCTTCCCGAAGAATCAGATTCTTCATAAGCTGTGTTCACGCGGGCCAAGCGTTGACGTTCTCGAAGGCTCACGGTGTCCGGATGGAGAGGTTCGTGCCTCCTCCATACGGCCACCACCCCACACGGAAGACGTCATGTATTCGAACGCAATTTACTGGTACCAGTAGAGTAGCGTAAAAGTATCCCCTAATCCGGTTGCATAAGATTATCAGAAGATCTGGCTGCATTTCTAGATAAGAAGTTGAACACGCACCAAAGGCATTTACGAAGATTTCTTGACCATCGAGCCAACCTGCTGCCAGAAGATATTCTCTTCCGACTGTCCAGGCTTGCCGGAGACCTCGGAAAGACTCTCATCCCAAACGTCCAACCCAGTTATCCATCTGTCTGTCGGACGGTTTAGCAGACAGCCGTTGAAGACGAGGCTCCAGATCGGCGTCCACAATGTTTGCCATTTCGCGACATCCTTCCGACGAGACAGCACGTGCTCGTAGAATAGGAACTGCCCTCCAGGTTTGAGAACCCGGTCGCAGAGCTCTCGAATGGCTTGCTGGGGTTCTGGCACGCAACAGAATGTTAAAACAGAGATGATCGTGTCGACGCTCTGTTCTCCTCCAAGAGCACTGTTAATTAGTCCCACATCACCGGCCCCACAGCCAAGGACTACCAAGTTTCCGAGTCTTCCTTCAAAGCCGTGGGCCCTGGCTGTTTCGCGGATTTTAGCGTGCATCTCCACGTTCGGCTCGACGGCGACGTATTTCGTAACAGCTCCGGGCTGGAAATAGGTACAGGACACGCCATGGCCCGCGCCTAGGTCGAGCACGACGCCTTTGGCTTGCGGGAGCAAAGATCGCTTGACTTCTCTCCCTCCTTCATCACTCCCTGGGCCGAATACCACCCATGCATGGGCAAAGAACGCGTCTGAGAGATTCGATGGGTGGAGTAGTAAGGAGGGTTGCTGAAGCACTTGCATGAGGGTCGGTATGAAGGCGACGGCAATGGCCCACCATAGGTCGTATATGGGGGCTATGATGTTAGACAGTTGCATTTAGATATTTTGTCGTAAATTGGATTAAGAGTAAGACAGGATAGGGAGAGCCTGTGCGCTAAGGGATGTGAAAGTCGTCGGGTATGGTTATGGCGGAACCGCGAGCCTTCAATGGTCAAGTTGTAAACGAACATTGGTTTGTCTATTTCCCTTCAACTCTGGACTGACGACCACCAACCCGCCGCTGATGACCTCGCCAGGCATCCAAGATGGTACCAAAACATTAAACTCAGCCTCTGAAGCTGATGCTCATGTATGTATAATACAGACTTTATACGAATGGATCCCTCGTTTACAATAGCAATCGACAGGCTAGCCTTCGCGCCTCCCACATTGAAGCCCGCCTCGCAGAATTGGAGTAAGGATTCTTTCAGCAACGCGTACATGCTTCTAACACGTATCACTATTCAGTCAGCTTTCCGATGTTAGGCGTGGCTTGCTTCGCGAGCTATATTTCACGATGAAGTCTCAATTCGACCCCAGCTCGATTCTTTCGATCGAGTCGGAGGTGGAGGAGACATCTTCGCAGGAAGGAGAGAAGTTCTTGAGCGAGTGGGATATTGATGAAGAGTGAGCTTATATAAATTTATCTCAGAGCACCTCTCTAACTTGTTTCTTTATTGTTGGCTCCCTCCAGGTTCACCTTCAAGTCCATCACGCTTCTAAACGCAGATGTCCCATCACCCCCATCACCAGGAGCCCCGAAAGGGAATCGAGGCAGTCTTGAATCCCCATCCCGACCGTCCAAGCCTTCAACGACCCGAGGAGAAAATGAGATGGAGCTCGACACGCCCGAGCGCCGAGTCGCCCAGCCCACGGAGGAGGCGATGGTGGATGCAATGGTGAAGGACGAAGACGATATGGAAGCGTCGATGGTCGTAGGGGAATCCGTTGAAAATGCCAATCAACCTGAGAAGGTGGAATCGGAACCAATAGGCCAAGATCCAGCAACCCCGTCTTCAGTGGACGAACCACGAACCC
>KN823338.1:0-13587 GCA_000827465.1 Tulasnella calospora MUT 4182
AGGGCTCTCAAAGACGCTATCGCTGGTACGCCTTTTTAGAGCATCTAGACGCTTTTCAGTGAATAACTTTCTGCGGTAGCTTCTACTGAGGTTGGGGACGTCGATCAGCCGTTGGAGGATCGGCTGGCCTTGCCAAATGTGCGTCGCGCCATCGATCGGTGGCAGGCAGAGAGCCGGAATCCTGGGGCAATTCAAAGTAAGTTTCTATGAGTCTCTCTGATCTGCCCCGCATTGATTGACCCCATCTTTCTTAACTTGCCACAGTTCACGTGGATGAAGACGACGTGATGCGAGATGTGCAAGATGCTGCAGAGGCTCCATCAGCAGTGTGTTCGGGCTCCGGCAGTCCAGCGTCAGGGGAGGACCAGTTGAATCAGCAAGAGCCGACCATCCATCCCGGTGACGTCCCCGGCGGCAGCTACCCCGAGAGAGCGGCACCGTCGACTCTCCATCCAGACACGGGAGCCAGCGCGATTGTCACTTCAGAAGGCGTGTCAACGTCATCTTCGGTTTCTAAGATACCATGCGAAGAGGAAGATTCCATCTGGCCAGAAGGGGAGGGGCCATCTCCGGCTCGGAAGGAGAAACGGGGCCCTGATGGCCACGACGCGCGCCCCCCGGGGCCCGACCCCCTCCCTGCTCCAGCCGTCCCGGCTCAGATAGTTCCTGCAGTGCGCCCGCGATCGCCATCTCCGACACCAACTGCGAAAGGGAAGCGTAGACGGATGATTCCTGATACTCCACCACACTGGCAAACCGACCATCAGCAGTCAGATGGCCGTGAATTACGCTCTAACCGCAAGCCTCCGCCAGCAAGTCGTGTTCCTGCAACGCAAAAAGCTGGAACCGCTCGCAGTCGCACCAAGTTGACCACCATTAATGAGACCCAAGCTCGGCTCAATGCGACTAAACCCCAGCGTCAACCGTCTCGGGGGAAGCGACCCGCCAAGTGACTCCTCGGCCTTCGTTACCGTACCAGCTTTGTTTCTTCCCATATCCCTTTTCCCTCAGCTGTCGTGACCGTCTGTGCTTTCTTTTGTAACGCCTCTCATTCGAATTTGCTTCATGATACCCTTTCCCGCCTACTATTGTACAGTTCTTACGACAAAAGAAGATTTCCGTTGTCTTGACCTAAGCTTGTCTTCAGCTCCGGGGCTTTAACGCTCCGTGGTGAATATCCACGAGGCCAAGAACCCCAGAGCGAACGTACCTCGGGGTGCCCACCCCGGGGGCGGCACCTTCGCGGAACACGGCAAGCTCAAACCCACGATGAGAAATCCATATCCCCTTTTACTATTACAATTTGGGTCGTCGTTTGACCAATGGTTCAGGTCTACCGATATGGGAGGCTTTTCAGGCAGGTCACCTAAACCCGGGGCCCCGGGGTAGCCAGCCCTCCAGCTCACGAACTGCCTTAAAACCCATGCTATCGCACTTCATCCAATCATTACTCTTATCGCAAAAAATTTTGCTTAGGTACTTACCCTTTGATCTGTTGACTATGCTGTTCGTAATTGCAAATTGGGCCCACCAATCGGGCCCCTGACTCACCGGCTGGCCGAGAAGCTGTCGAGCAGGATCCAAATCGCTTTGATACCTTTGTAAATTATTGTCGAGAGCTGCTATTGAGGGGGTTGGGCTTCATCTTTGGCCGGGTTAATTGAGAGAAGCCCCAACTGGCAGCGCAGCCGACTGGTGGGCGGGTACGCATGATACTGAGCTGTCGACGGCGTTAGCACGTTCCATTGTGACCCGAGAAACAGGGCAACTTGATGTAATACGGAGAAGGTGGATCTGTTAGACAGAATCGTGCCGCATTGGGTAAGGTTCAGATGCTGACGTGGAGGCTCTGCTTGACTGCGAGGAAGCTGACGAGTTTCTATTGGTACTTAGCTGATCCTACAACCTCGCCGGCGACGTACGTTCAAGATTTAGCGGCAAATGTGCCAGGCGGGCGAGAGCAAAAGTGAGTTGGCAACCCACCCTCACCCCTCCACCGTGGAAATTACCGCGGGGGTCCTCGCCCACCTCGTAAGAAAGATCGCCCGGCTCACCTTATTTGGCGTTTAGAGATACTTCTCCACGATTCCAATGCATTTTTGGAGCTGCATGCTTTCTTCCGTCCCAACCTCTCCCCCCCACCCGGACTCCACCGTGGACGCCGCCGCGGGGGGTAGCAGCCTCCTCCCATTCCGCCCGTTCATCCTACCACACCCAAACGACACAACGGCGATCCTCCCACCTTTCAATGTCTTTTCTCCTGCGCTTAGAGTTTAATCCAGCACCCCGAGAACCCACACCCTCCAGGTCTACCCCCCGGGGCCCACCTCCTCGCGAGACGGGTCTTTTTCGTCCCGAAATTCACCTTAATTCGACCTATACATCCATCAACTGCAACTACCTAACACCCTCTTTCCTGCTCATTACTCCCACGGCACCCACCAGCACAAAACCTGCCGCACCCCGGGGATCTCGCAACCGCCACGCGCCCCCGCCATAACTTTGCGGTGCAGCCCGGGGGACGTCTTCTCGCTTTTGCGGCTTCCCGCGGGGGTAAGTGCTGCCTAGGTCTGGAGTCTTGGGATCCCTCACTCGCCGCCAAGTCGATTCCTTCACACCATCAACAGCACCTCGAGAATCATCCCTCTCGTCCAACCAATCATCTGAAATGGGCGACGTAACCTCGTACTCTCCACGCTCCCCAATCCGCTCCTCCGCAAACATCATCCCCGTTCGGATGGTTGGTTCAGACGACATCTTCTTATGACCTCCAGCCTTCGACTTGGAGCCCATCGAAAACAAGCCCAGGAACCTCTTCTTCTTCGGACCATCGTCGCTCGACCCGAAACGCTGCTTCTTCCTCAAACTGCCGTTGCGCTTCGACATCAACGAAATCGGACCCGATTCCTCCCTACCCGCATGGTGATCCACCGGCGGGTCCAAGGTGTCGACCGTATTATCTCGAACGTGTCCGCTTCGGCGGGAGAACGTCTCCACGGGTGATTCCATCATAGCACCCTCCGTGACCGTCCCGGCGGCGCTGTTCAACGCACCGCTGCTCGATGTCGACCGGTTCCGCACCCTCGCGTTGGCAGCGGCGGCGTCCATGGCAGCCACAGCGGCATCCATACTCGCCTTCTTCGTCGGCTCGACGTTGACCAACACCCACCCTTTCCCCCCAGGCCCCTCTCCGCCAGCAGGGTCCTGAACCGACTTCCTCGTCAAGGTCCGACCGAGGGGGGTCGACTTTTTCGCACCGACGGTGCCCTGATTCCCTTGCCTTTGTCTTGTGGTCGAAGCCGGTGATGCTGGAGCTGCGACCCTTTCGACCGCCAGGACGATCTTCATCGAGGTGGTGGAGCTGCAGCGGAGGGATGATATACACAAACGGTTTGTCGCTCTTGGGCCTTCCTTCCATCCCGGTGTCCCGCAGGCTCATCTCCGGTTGTTAAGGTAATCGCAAGACTGACACCGAAGTTCGGTGTAAGTCTTGCGATTACCTTACTCCATGAACATCCCTTTGGAAAACATCCTCGCGTTGACCAGGGCGGGACTGCTCGACCTTGAACGAGTTGCATCATCGATCGTGATCGAGCGATCCTACACAATATGGACGGCGCACGAGCACCATGGGTAATTAGAATCACTGGATATTTGAGCTATTACAAAATGCATGCAACTCTAGATTTACTCCAACGTCAACAGGGATTCATCCTCGACGTGGACTGTCCCGACGAAACCCCCTGCGACACCTTCGATCCTGTGGCGGATCTCAGCAGCGTTCTCCAAGGCTTCAGATGCGCGTCTGGAGTGTCCCATTTCCGCGAGAACTTCCGAGGCTTTTGTGTAACAACACATCGCCTCAGTGTGATGATCCTGCATCTGATGGGCTTTAGCTAGGCTTAATAGAGCTTCACTTCCCCAATGTTTATCGCCAATGGCGGCAAAAATCTGCGTGGCTTCCGAATAAAGCTTGATGGCCTCGTCGTAGTCTTGTTGGATCCGATGCACTCCAGCAAGACCCCATAGGATGGTGGCTCTCTCCCTCTGATCACCGACCTCGGTGAAGATCTGTAGAGCTTCTGAGGAGAGGTTTATGGCCTCGCTGTACTGTGCCCGAGACCGATGCACCTCTGAGAGACCCCCTAGGGCGAGGGCTCTGGTACGTTTGGTATCGGTATCAGTGGAAATACTCAGGCATTCCGTGTAGAGCTTTACGGCCTCGTCGTAATCGTATTGAAGCCGATGCACCTCAGCGAAACCTAATAATGCGCTGGCTCTCCCGCTCCCACCACCTAAGTCGGCATAGATCTGCAGGGCTTCCGAGTAGAACGTGATAGCATCGGAGAACTCGTGCCGGAACCGGTGTGTGTCTGCGATATGGCACAAAATTATAGCGCGCCCTTTGCTATCGCCATTGCTCGGGTAAATATCCAATGCCTCTGTGAGGCACCTCAGGGCGCTGGTATAATCGGCTTGCCGTCGGTACATATATCCGAGTTCCTTCAGCAGCTGAGCATGACGAAGTTGTGAAGCTTGTTCATCTACGATTCGAGTCGGTGCTGGTACAATCATCGGCTACACAAAGTACATAAGAGTTCAATTGGGCTGGGATGTAGAGGATCCCAGAGGGGGCCGGGGCATCACTTACCATCCAGGATATCAACTTCCGACATTCCTCTGCCGTCGGTCGTTTGTCGGGATTGATGCTCCAGCACCGCACCATCAGGGGGCAAAGCGCTCGGATCAGCGACATCCGAGCATCCTCGGTGACAGACGGCAGGTGCCCTTGGATTACGCGGTTGATAACGATGGCATTCTTTTTAACATCATGAAACGGAATTGTGTTGGTCATAACCTATTTCGACGCCGATATGTAAGTTAATGGTTAGGAATCTTCGGATCCGGCTGCACCTCATACGCGATCCAACCTAATGCCCAGATGTCGCTCCGAAGACATGGCTTGTCGTCTTGCAGGAGCTCTGGCGCGGCCCAGCGAAGGGTATAGCCGCTACCTGTGAGGGTTATGGTACTAGCGGTAGCACTGAATATTGCTTCGAGCGTGATAGGTTCCTCGCCGGCATTGGGTTCAGTTGCTGGTCCCGGCTTCCGGTCGTTTTCCTTCGCCTGCTTGCCAACGTGGTCGCTTCCTAGGTGGCGAGCGGACCCGAAGTCTGTGATTAAAGCATAGCACTCCGAGTCAACCAATATATTAACCTCAAGAAAAACTCCGAATAAGCCAATGTAACGGGCGTATGCAACCCTGTTGCAACATGACAACGTACCGACTTGAGGTCACCGTGATAAATGGGCGGCTCCTGGCTATGAAGATATTCCAAACCCAACGTCACGTCGTTGATCTTGAACGACATTGTTAAGACTAGATCAAAGGGCGGTAGTTTGACCTTACCAGCGAAATTCGCTCCGGAATCTCCCACTCTCCTGAGGCCAAAAAGTCCCTCAAGTTCCCGTGTTCTTCCCATGGAAAAATTAACCACACTTTCTGCGCCGAGAGGTCCTCAACGAATCCTTCGAGTTTGACGATGTTCCGATGGGAAAGCTTCACCAGAAATTCCGACTCCCTGAGCGCCAACTACTAAAAGTCAGTGTTTCGTTCAAGCGGTGACTCGACGAAGTGGTCTCACCCCCAGTAGACGTTCTAAATCCGTATCTCTCTCTATATTTAGTCTTTTCACTGCTACAATCTGCAGGAGCCGACCAATCGGTTAGTGGTTTACGTTTTCAGAGCTTATAAGCCAAAAATCATCTCCGACCTTCGGCTTGGAAGTCTGACGACCGGACCTCTGCACATCTTTTGCCTGGTCGTTCTCGCCGTCCGTTATGTGACTGCCCGACCTCTCATTTTTGCCTCGCTGATCGTTTTCAGGCTCTTGGACATTGCTTTCGAGATTGCTCGAGCCTAGGTCTTTGTCTGTGTTATGCTCTGAAGACGCTGATTCATCCACGGAGGTTAAGATTGAAGTCTGAGGATGAGACTTCCGCTCCTCATGATTGTTAGATTTCTCCTTTCCTTCCTCTTTTGCCTGATCGTTGCCCTCTACTGTGCGACCGTCCGTCTCTTTATCCTTGCCATGATTATCATCTCTAGGGTTTTGGGTATCTCTTTGGGACTGAATATTGCGATCGCCAGAGCACGAGTCCCCGCAGGCGGAATGCTCGAATGATTGTGACTCATCCCCGACCTTCGGCATGGAAGTTGGACGAGTAGAGTGCTCATGGCCATCCGATGCTTTTCTTCTATCCTCTTCGGCGACGTGTGTGTCACCGGTCCCCGTGCGACTATCGACCCCTTCGTCTCTGCCTTGCTGGTCGTCTTTAAGTTCTTGAGTATCGCTTTGGGACTGGAGATTACGAGCGTCCGAGTCTGGGTGTTCGTCCGTGGGAGGTTCGGACTCATTCCCAGCTCCTTCGGCGCTGGAGGAGGAAGCCAAAAACGCTTCTGAAACTGTCGCATAACCTCCACGAAACTCGCGGGAATTCTCAGGGAAATCGATCAATGAAGGATCGATTCGCCACTGGGCAAGCTTTTCCAGCTTGGCCCGCTAGGATAACCGATGTCCCGATGAGTTAGGAAAATTACTACGTGGGATAAAAACGAAACGAACTAGTTTGGAGCTGTATAGGGATACAATTGAGGAGCCTTTTTGGTCAGACTCCTGAGAAGGATCTGCAGCAGAGCCACAGTCTTTGTTCACCTATATCGAGCGAAATATCCGGGATATCTGTGGTACCCCCACACATATGTTTCGGATATGAGCGGTCAGGGCCAGTAAGCACTTTTTTCGTATGTCCTGGGACCTCCACATAGCTGCCATACAGATGCTATCTAGACCAAAATAGATGAAATTTCATGTGTTTTATAGACATTTTCAGGTGTTAACTCGTTGAATGTACTTTAAGCCCTCTACAAACCCAAAATAAACCAGAGAGTAAAGTTGTACACAGAATGAATGCCAAACACCTGAGAGAATGTTGTGCTATATTTCTCACTCTGTAGGCCTATTGAGAGAATGCTAAATAGCAAAATGAGAGAACAATATTGTATAACTGAAAATAACATGTCAGAATGAATAGAGAGCCTCTGCATTCAGAGATATAGATCTAATAAAAGCCTGGGGCTCGCCACGAAAATTAGTGTGGCTGGACCCGGACAAAATTAGCGTGGCCAACTGCAGCTAAAGTTTGCATGGGCTGCTCCAGGCAACTATTGGCATGGGAGACCTAGAACAAATTGTAGTCTGGCCAACTCCAGACGAAAATTAGCAATGGCCAGGCTCTGGCAGGAATTAATGTGGGCCACTCCACACTAAATTCATGTGGACCCCACCACAAGATCTCGGATATTTAGATGAAAATATTGGTAATATAAGTCACATGACCAAGCCATCGAGGAAAACGCCGGGCGCTCGGGCCAGAAAGGGGGAACCGGGTCCATATCACACATCCGGAACTGACCCAGCCTCCCCTTGGGATACTTCCCCCCACCATATCTCCTTCGTTCCGGCGTCTTTTCCGGTCGTTAAAGTTGCGTTCAAAAGCTGTAATTATTCTGGATATACACAAACAAAAATATTCCGCTTTTGGGGCGTTTTTGAACCCTGGAAATCGAAATACCAAAAGGTTTAGAATTCCCTCACATCGAGCTGTAAATTACAGTCTTTAAGCCTGGAGTAGCCCTGAAAATACTTGAATATATTTCTCAAGTAAGCCTAACGTGTAATATCTTCAGAATACCACGGATAAATAGTCTTTAAAGCCTAATTTGCCCTTCCAGAGCACTGGACTGTGTAAACCCCGAATGAACATGATAGTAATAGTCGTACAGTAGAAATAAAGTCTTAAGAGCTATCCAAAGGGAATAGAAAACAACAGATTCAAATATATTCAAGGGGAATAACAATTTGGCCTCAGGGGGCTTTTACCCCCACACCCCTGAAGCTGTAGAGAGAGATCTAGACATGAACTTGCTATACACACATATTGAGCATTAAAATGCGGAATCTGCTTTACATGAATAGGTAAAAATGTTTGAGAGTGGGAGTTGATGGATTTCTGACTACTCTGGATAGGGTACTTGGGTTACTGGGACTGGATCTTGTACAGTGTCATCACAAGGAATGCTAGCACATTCCAACCATTTCCCCCTTATTTCTATCCATAATTACAAACTATATAGACTTAATCTGTCTCTCTAGGTGATTTCAGTCTGTGGAGAAACCAGAAATAAAGTGTCAGCGCCATAAAAATCTGGATTGCGAACTCAATATTGACCATAATCTTTCCAAACTTTGTCTGCAGGTTTTGGTAAATGTTTAATGCTCATGTACCTATCTATACGCTTATCGGGCCAGGAGTAGTGGAGATATCAGCTCAGGAAAGGGTTGGTTGATAAGCCCCCAAGTGCTCATTTGCCCATTTCATGCTCTTTTAGCCCCCAAGCAGTCTCGCAGCTTTAAGGGTGGTTTACAGAAAGCTATACGACTACTTTAACATTTTTATATTAAAGGAGTATCGCGGATCTGGATCCCTGCCCAAGGGCTGCCAAGTGGAGAGCATTTAGTCTTTTGAGGAAGCAGGCCTATGTTTGGGACCCTATATTGCTTACTGTAGATCATAATAGTGTATATAAATGTACTTGAGTGCCCTAAGCAACAGGAATTACGTGCCATAGGGCAGAATTGCACATGCTCTGTTTTCTTACTACATTAGGTTTACAGGTCCTAGAAATCCATTTATACTCGCGCAAAGTGGTTGTAAATATACTAGCGCCAATATACTACACTTGAAAATTTATTTGAACTAAATCCGATACGATTTGGGTGAGAAATGGGGCAGGCAAAAGGCAGGGGGGGGAGGAACCAAGGGACTGGAGACTTGTCAGCAGGGTTGGTGCCTGAAGATGAGATGATGTCATATTACAAGATGTCAGGGTCATGATATAATCTGGGGATTCATATGGTCACTCTTATTTGGGATTACTCTGGGCCCTCCAGACTAAGGTCTGACTGGAGATGCCCATGCAAACACAAACCGGGACAAATCGACGCAAATTTGGTGTGGACCCCTCCACACAAATGTTAAGCCCTGGTGGCCATAGTTGTTTCGGATATTTTTCTGTGTGGATACTCCAGGAACATCCGAGATAAAAGCTTAGGTAAGGTGGCCATGTTTGTCTCATACACATGCTTAGCTGAGTTCTCCAGAGACATCCGAGACATTTTCTTAACGGCCAGGGCCAGCCATATCCGAAACATATGTCTGAGGGGTCCATCAATATCCGGGATAACATGTTAGATATGCCTCGGGACAAGCCAAAACAGCGTTTTTCGGAGATCTGGTGGCAGGAGAAAGTAGGAAGGTATCGAGAGCTTCCTCCAGTGGGTGAAGGGTTAGGGGTGGTTTTCGTCGCGGGATATCTTCACAGCCCCAGGTGACCCAGTTGAGGTTTTGTCGCGCCCGCCAACATCCCCACCGAGACGCTTCGCGCCCGCTATTGACGAATCACTTTTGGGCCCACAGCTTAATGTGTATACTCCACCCTAAGTGGAATACGAAAGACATGGGCTACCTTGTCTCGAGATCATCACTTGTAACCACGCCAAATTAAAACGAGGTTTCTTCATTTAGATCCAGTCCCATTCCGCAATGGGACTCACTCGCTGACCTTCCATATCAAAGGAACTTCCAGATTATATTTGTATATGAAAAGAAAAGAAAAAGAAAGCAGGAAATCGAAACCCAACGTCATAAAGTACAAAACCCGCAGATTTTGAGAGGTTTGGAACGACACCCAAGAGAGAGGAATGAGGGGATCGACCGCCGCCTCCCATCGAAGCTGCGGGTTGGCGGGGCAGTCGAATATCCATAAATCTTTGGTATGTGATTTGGCGATGCCATGCGTGGGGTTGAGGTTGGTGATCAGCCCGGAATGCGTGCGTGTCGAGAAGGCGGAGGAGACCGAATATGTGAACCACCGCATCACGGTCGGAGGTCGAAGTCGAGAAGAATAAAGGGAAAAGGGATTAAAAATAAAAGATTTGAGTTGAAAGAATAAGGCGCGACAAAGTGCGAAAGAAGAGAGTTGTTTTGGACGTACGGGAATATCCCTTCAACTGAAACGCGTAAACGTCCTCTGGACGGCCCTCACGCCTCTTGGCCACGCCGAGCGCACGCTGACTAGGATGGCGGGTGTTGAGCTCTTGGGCGTGCAGATGACTGGCAGGCTCTTCTGGGTGAGGCTGAGCGCGAAGTACGTCGTTGTTCAGGGCGAGCGCCCTCCCCGGTAGATCCACTCGACATTGGCAATGGCAATGATGTTATGGCAGGCAAATTGATTCGGGAGCTTGATGCCACTTCTAGCGAACCGGGAACGGCTTTGGAGAAGACGAGCGATCGGGTGTCTTGTGCAAGTCGACCGTAGGCGAGCGAGGTCACAAATCGGAACCGATGGGAGAGGATGACGCTGAAGATGAACGTCACCAACCGCTCAGTTCTAAAAGGAAGAGGGTTCGCAATGGTTCCCGCCGGTCCCAAAACTTCGTACTTGAGGTTCTTGCTGGACCACAGCCGATCCGCCATAATCAATTCACTGACACCCATCTCCGGGTCTTCTCGGTTTCTCGGTCCACTCTCTAGGCGAGCTGCTCTTGGAACAGGGTTCGAAGAGATGCGATCGCGTTTGGAGGAAAATTTGATAAACGAATGATTTCAGCACCGTTGAAGGTCAATAGTGCGAATTGATGTGGAGTGTTCTGATTCTTCAAGGATTCTTTACGTGATGCGAATGCTGACGGTGTGGTCAGCAACGTCGACATTGTTGCTACGTAGATGATGTTGGGTCGTACATCGTAGCGGGGACGTAGCTGGTTGATGCTTGTCGCGGATTGACGCCATCGCCCCCTCAAGGTATTCGGCTTCACTTTCCTCCCGAGGCTGAACACATTGGGCTGGTGCTTCTTTGGAGCCGACGGTTTACGTTCAATGTTGCTGAGAAGCCGCAAGGTCGCAGCTTTCTTCCCGCCAGTAAAGGCAGCCTCCGTTTCGCTTCGGTGGGAGCGCGCCGTTCCCTAGACAACGGCGACAGAGCCGTTGCGGGCGAACTGATCTACGATGAAATCCATTACTGGTTCTAACCCCCTTCCAAATCTTTCTAGACGGTTGGAACTGGTGTAGCGTGTGATGCCCGTCGGGTGACGATGTCGGTAGCATCGGATCACGGTAGCGAGCACGTCGCCCACCATGAGCAGGCCGGAGTCGCAGAGTGTGAATCTGATGTGCATGTTGAGCATTTGAAGCAGTCCAAACTCGGTTGAAAGGATCGGTAGAAGAGTCGAGTCCTTTAGGCTAAGGTTCTTGACTTGGGAACTGCGGGCATGGGTGATGGCAGAGACGAGATACATATGTTGTGAAGGCGCTCGGAAGCAAGTGGCATGATGGAAGTTTGTTTTGGTGATCATTAGAAAACAAGCAGAGTTGGAATGGGGCGGGTTGGCGGAGATACTTTTATTTGTAGTGATGAATGGGTCTTGGGGGAATCGAGCGGGCTAAATCAACACAGTTCAAACTGAAATTAGGACTGTGGTAGTCGTGCTGCAAGCAAGAAAGAGTGAGGAAAGAAGGGAAGCTTGACCCTTTAGAGCAGCAGACTTGGGCGATTTAACCCTTGCCTATTTGCGGGGTATTTGAGTCCTCGGTCTGACCTCAGTGATCTGGGGTATAGTGGGTCAAAGCGGAGGGAAGGAGAGAAATCGTATGAGCAATGAAATGCCAAGTCAATTTGTCAGGCAAGAAACCCGCCTATTGTAAATTCAGAGCCCAGTATCAAGAGGACCAGTGTGTTTACGTCTTGAAGTTCGTGTTCAAGAGGGAGGAGGACAAGTGATCCTGATGTGTTACATGTAAATCAACGAGATGATGAACCAGAACTTTCCTGATGGAGGAGGTGATGGACTCGAAGCTAGGTTGTAATACATGTGGGGCGACATTCGTTCAGTGACTGTCATTGGCCGTGGCTAAAGGCTGGACTAAAGAGGCAACGCCAGAGGATTGTTGGCCATGGTCTACACCATAGCCGAACTTCTGCTCGTTTCCGCGTCTCTAAGTCACTGATTGGCCACATAAGTCGCCATATGACATCATCACCCCCTGTGTCGCACCATACCGAGCTCGCCTTCCTTTGTCACTGTCCGAAACTTGGACACACCTTCCAAACATATATCCCGACCGAACTCTTGTCTGGCCGTCCTCAATCACCGGTCCCTCCTCGGACGATCGCCGAGTTTATTGCTCGTACGTCTACTTTGCACTCTCCGTCAATAGGCCTTCCTTTGCTTTTAATTCCCCCGTTTGTACATTATAATATACTGGAAACATTCACGAATGATGAACTAAAGGGTGTGGGCGGATAGGTGACCTGAAGACAGCCCTCGTCTGATTTCGGCGACACCCACCGTTTGCACCGGGTTCCTGAAATCTAATTACATCATTGTGTGTAATTTTAGGTGTCGTCCTTGTAACGCTGTTTGACTCACAACCAGGTTTCCACTGGGCAGGTTCTTTCTGGGCACTCGGGGCGTAGACTGGATTGTCGTTAGACGCGCCTTCGTAGAGAGCGTTTAGGTCCATGGATCGATTGCGTCAATCTTCGGCGGTTCTCGGTGAAAGGAGGACCGATGCCATGAACACAAACACTGTCGAGAATTTGAATAGGTACATTATAAATATAGCTCATCAGTCTACCCCAAAGTCGGCAAGGGATCCTCTCCGACTTCTGCTGTCTCGGCGGAGTCCGTAGTCGCTTCTTGGAGGGTCATGCGAATATGCGCAGCATTCTCCAACGCATCAGACGCGTGTTTTTCGTCTCCCATTTCATCCCAAACTTCCGAGGCTTCCGTATAGAGAGATACAGCTTCGCCGGGGTGACCCTGTTGTTGATTGGTTTCTGCGAGGCTCATTAGAGTGTGAGCTCTCCAATATTTATGGCCGACGTCCGTGAAAATCTGCATTGCCTCTGAGTAGAGTTTGGTGGCTTCATCGTACTCCTGAACGGCCCGATGCACTTCGGCGAGACCCCATAGGGCGGCGCCTCTGCTTTGTCTGTTGCCGATTTCGGTCCAGATCTGCAAGGCTTCCGAGTAGAGCTTGGTGGCCTCGTTGTATTCGCGCCGAGACCGATGCACCTCGGCGAAACTCCATAAGGTGCTGGCTCTCTCATTGTGATCACCGACTTCGGTAAAAATCTGCAATGCTTCCGAATAGAGGTTGATGGCCTCGCTATACGCGAATTGAAACTGGTGCACATTAGCGAGACCACAGAGGGTGAGTGCTTTTTCCCTCAGATCACCGACGTCGGTATAAATCTGCAGGGCTTCCGAGTAAAGGTTGATAGCCTTGCTGTACTCTGCCTGAAGCCGATGCACCTCCGCGAGACCCCAGAGGGCGGTGGCTCTCTCTCTTTTCGTACCGGTGTTGGTATAAATCTGCAGGCATTCCGAGTAGAGCTTGATGGCCTCGCCATACTCGTGTCGAAGCCGATGCGTCGTAGCGAGACCAAATAGAGCGTTAGCT
>KN823339.1:10309-34354 GCA_000827465.1 Tulasnella calospora MUT 4182
CTCGCTACCGACGAGACGTGTTCATGGATTTATTTTCATAGCTGGGGCTACGACTTGCGTCTCAGGTTTCACTTGGTAAGTGACGGCCAGCGGCAAATTGTCTCGAAGCATCCGAGTCTCATCTTTTTCCCGCCGCCTTCTACAGCGTGTATTCGAACGACTGGTACAGGTGTGTTCGAACTTACGGTCCCTCCATGGTTCCTGGCTAACTCGCATTCCTGTTTGAACAGCCAATGTGTGTCCAATTGAGCCCAACCCAAAGCTGTATCGTAGTTATAGCTCCCAATATGAACCTGGTGTGGTTTTTGACTGATTACGCCCAGCCGCTTTGCGAGGCAAAATGCTATAACAGCTGCTCGTGTTCTATTTTTACTTCCGAATCTGAATCCGGGACCGGAAGCGAGTTAGACTCGACCAGCGCGGATCGACCCGAAATGACGTTTGAGCCACGAAAAACACCCTGGAGTTCTGGCTAGTAACTGCCTAACGCGGGCAGTGCAGGAAAATTCGCGAGGCCGGAGTTCCGGGATTTCATTGGCTTGAAAATTGTGCTGGCACGAGGCCTGACCCGCGCTCAGGTCTTCTTCCTGCACATGGGTGTCGAAAGGTCCCTAGGAGAAACTTTTGGAATGCCGGGTAGCACTATCTTTTGATCCCATCGGATTATCTTGAGTATTTTAGAGGGTAGGCCATGGCTGACTTGGAGCTTTCATGGCTGATAATTGAGGAGGCAGGGAGGGTATTGATTGAGGGGTATTGTGATGTCCGGACGCGTTCCAGGGCGAGAAGGGCTTAATATTGATGATGATCCTGAGTGTCAGTAGCGTGGGAGAGTAGATGCTCGGAATTTGGGGGGAACGTTGCGCGCCGGGACAAGGCTCCCTCTCATCCTCTCATCTCTCCACTCCACCAGACAATGACCTCAAGCGCATCCGCCCTCGCTTGAAGTGACACCCAGCCCACCTTCGACACCCCCCAAGACGAATGTCAAAGCCCTAGTCAAATCGTTGAACTTCAAGCACTCATCCAACAAGCAAGCCACTTGTCACTTGCCTCTCACCATCACTATTTTCATATTTCCGACTATTCCCACTTTGAAAGAAATCAAGAGAGATGCCTCCGACTCTCATACCAGCACCTTCCTTTGCACCAGCTCAACAAGATCAAGACTTTGAGGACGACTTTGACCTTCCAGAGGGGGACACCGTAATCCCACCCACCGCGCTCCCTCCAATAACCGTTGAAGATGACGACGCCGAGGAGGATTGGGATTCAGAATTTGCACCACGACCAGCTGCCGCGGCATCAGGTCCTTCCACCGCCTCTTCCAGCTCCGGAAGAGGTACCGTAACCAATCTCGGAGCGGCTAAGCTCGGGGGTCGACGAACCGGACAGCCGTTACCTGAGGAATGGGATGACGACGAGGATTTCGACCTCCCTCCCCCTTCCTCAAAGCCTCTTAAACTTTCATTATCGCCCAGGACCAAGATTCGTCTGGATAACGAGGCAGGAAGGCCATCTTTCGCTGGCAGTCTAAAGTTAAATCCACCCGGCTCCGTAACAACGGTCGACGACGAGGACGATGAGGACGCTTGGAACGCCAGTACCATCAAGGTATCAAAACTCGAGCTTACTGCTGCGATGGCGCAGTCATCCAAGCCCGCCACCGGAACTCCCAAGGCCAGCACCTCATCGGCTCCATCAGCCGACATGGACGAAGACTTCGAAGACGATCTCGTTATCCCGGACAACGTCGCTACCCTCGCACTTAAACCCGCCAATCTTGCGCACCGCGTTTCCAAGATATCCTTGGATGGGTGGGGAGATAGCACGACTTCGACCTTATTTTCGGACGGCTCCTCAGGAACACTCTCTCAGCCTTCCCCATCCGCCACTGCTTCCCAACCCTCCACGGAGGACGAATCTGACGACTTCGGAGATGAAGAAGGCGAGTTCGATGGGCTCGTTCTTCCCGATTCCATGTCGTCGAAGGAGATGCAGAAGATGTTGGAGGACAAGAAGAAAGGGTTAGGCTTTGAGGCGAAGGACGCAGTACGAGTAGCTCGCCCGAGCGATGGAGAAGACGACTTTGAAATGGGCCTTGTTATCGGCAATGACGAGGAGCTGAGCCCAAGTCGACTCAGGAGCCAGCCGCTCCCTTCCAGAGCTGTCGGACGAGGTGCCGTTCGCAGTATCAGCGAGCCTCAGCGTTCCGCCTCTGCCTCGTCATCCACCTCCTTCCCACTCAGCCAATCCGACCGGATTGTCCGCCCTCCTTCTCGTCTCCGCGAGGAGATCACCAACTCCGGGTCTGATCGAGAAAGCACAACCTCCCCTACCCTAGTCATTCCTCCTCGCCACCCTACAGCACGCGCCACAACCGAATCTTTCCCCTCTCTCCGCCGCACGCCATCAAGTATAATACCCTCTCGACAACCAGCCACAAGATGGCAAACGCTTTCAAACACCATTCGTCCAAGTCCATCGCTTCTTCTACCCAAATCCACCTCAATATCTCAACCACCAAGACCACCTAGTCCCACCAAAACATCAACACCCATCCCTAATAGCCCCTCCCCATCCCCATATCCTAGATCCCCAAGCCCAGTCTCGTCTACGGCGTCGACAACCCGATTCATGAGCGGAAATGGTCCGTTATCCCCTGGTGGAGCTTCGTCGTCCAGGGCGGGTCTCAAGGGCCAGAAATCGTTCACGAAATTGCCAGGGGTCTCTGCACCGACCGCGAGTAGTGCCAACAAACAACGTTTACCCCGGAAAGCGAGTATGGGTGCTCTGGCCGACACAAGAGGTCCAGGTCAACCTTCTTCGTTGGTCCCATCGATCTCTCCTTCCCCATCTCCTGAAGTGCCCTTCCCATCGACTCGCCCTGGTCTCAGGAGAACTGGAGGTGGTTTGAACCATGCTGCGTCGTATCGTGATTTAGCTGGTGGCACTGCGACAGTTGGTCCCTCGTCTAGCACGCCCATCGAGAGGAAGAAGTTTTCCTACGAAGCTCCAACAGTGGCGTATCGCGCAAAGAGAGCGGAGAATCTGGGTCGCAGGAGCGCTGCTAGTGACATGTCTGGGTCCGACCGGGAACGAGAGCGGTGAGTTGTCTCTTGGGTGTCAAGCGTTTTACCTTGCAAAGCTTACTTACTCTTGCTCTTATTATAGACCGCCCATTGCCTCCTCGTCAAGAGTGGTTAGCCGGAGCCGTCCATCAATATCCAGCGTTTTCCCCGGTGCTACACTCTCTGCAGCATCTTCGCCGGCTTCAGCAACAGACCCGAATACCGCTAGAAGCCCTTCACCTCGGTCAGCCGCTCCCATGAAGAAGCCTTCCTACTCATCTCTCCACCAAAGATCGGTAACGATGCCATCCGCTCCGCCTCCTGCGGTCCGAGTCCTGCGACGGCCGAAGAAGTCAAGAGTATTTGGTGACGGATCAGAACTTGACGGTATCGAGGACCTAGCTGTTGAGAGGGAGAAGGAGAGCAAATATCGGGTTGCTCCCACCGGGAGGGGGAATGTTGGTCAAGGCAAATCTGCCAAACAACCCGCCACCAGTTCTTCCTCTAGCACTACTGTTGGTCCAAACGGGACTATTGGAAGGAGGAGAGGGTTAGTGGAAGTTGGATTACGAGCAGGGTCGAGCGTTTCGAGTCAAGGCAACCACGGTACGTGCTGTTTTTTATAATCTAACGAGGAAATGATATCTTATCCAAGTTTCGATATTCAGAACCCCCTCCAAAGGCCGCCCCAGGGCTGAGGAGGCAACAACGCTTGGACCTCTCGAAACCTGACGCTTTAGCCACACCACCCGCCCGGAAGACCAGGGATGGCTCGAAATCATCAGCCAAGAAGAAGCCGACACTCATCCGAAATCTCGGTGGTGCGGGCTCTCCCAAAGGTCCGTTTCCGCCTTAGAACTTTGTATGGAATATTCGCTGATAAGATACCTACATGAACAGTCGTAGGAGACATGAAATGGAACCCAAAGTCTTTGAAATGGGAAGGCAACGATTCCATTCTGAAGGAGTTCGAGACTTCATCGTCGGCCCGGCCGGCTCTCATTACTCACCTCACTGGGTCGTCGGTCGGAGGTCTTACATCACCTTCGGGCACATTCTCAGGGCTTATGAGCGGCGCTCGCGTCGTCGGAGAAATGATGTTCGACCCCATCCGAATGTGTTGGATCTCTACGAAGGGAGAGGAGGACGATCCCTTCGCGTCAATGGACGAAATGGGGGACGACGAGGACGATTGGGACGCCGATGGCAAGGGAGGGACAATTCGCGCCCTCGTGACAACAGGTTCCGGACCTGGTAGCACCACCGCGACGTCGTCTGTGAGGCGGGACAGCGGGCTATCAAGTGAGGAAGGCAGCCCAGCTCGATCTCACCGAGGCAGTCACGGTCGGTCAGCATCAGAAAGCGACAACGAGTCTATCACTGGAGCAAGTGCAAATGGCGGTCGGAACTCATCGCTTGGCGGTCCCATGCTTACTATCGATGAACACGAGGATGGAACGATCCCAGTTCCCAGAGACCTTGTCGCGGCCTGTGCAGCTGCCGAGGATCGGCATCGTTCCGAGATGCGCGGATGGCACGCCGCTCCACCTACTATTGCGCGTCGACGTGTTAGTGTTCGAAGCGCCCCTCCAGTCGCCCAAGAATCCGAAGATCCTGATCGTTCCTACCTTTGGGACATTCGGGCACTCGCCACCCGAACTTGAATTGCTTTGAAGTAGCTGTTTGCCTTCGTTCGCAATAATTCATCCATTTTACTCGGACTTTATTTCCTTATTTACATCACTCTTTATTTTGTTTCCCCTCACCCTAACCACATTCGTTTATCTCTATGCTCTAAGTCTGATCCCTCCCTCAACTTCTCTCTCTCTTTTTCACTCTGTACCTCGCGCTGTTTCGTTTACTGCTCCTCATCGCCACGTTCTCCATGTTACGACCTTCATGTATCTCCATGCTCGCGCTTAGCTTGCTTCCTTCGTTCTTCGGATGGAAATCAACTCTTTGATTCTACATACATCGAATGAGGGAATTCCAACTACACTCCAACTCTGCTGGTGGCAAATTGAAGGACCCCTTTACCTAAAATTCGGTTGATCTTCCGGAACAGCATACATTCGGGGACACTGTAGTTGGAGTTACCTATGACAATTTTTTCCATATAAGGCAATCCTATGGTCTTGAGGGCTGGAGCAGCAGCAGCCTGAATTCCATTGGCTATGTCTGTTGCCCCAGCCGGACCAGGCAGACCGTACCTGGATTCGAGCATCTTGAGGAATTTCGTCGCATCGACGGTTCCGCCCAATACGTGTAGCTCCCGAAGACCAGGAAACGGCCAACAATTCTTCTGTGCAACTCCATCGGCGTTTGGGATGCGGATTGGAACTGACATCAGTTCCACGAAGGCCATAGATCCATGTCTAGCCGAGACCTTCACAGTCTCCACTTGAGGGACGGGCCCGAAATCCGAGAGAACTGCTGTGTGGGTTCTGTCGCCTAGATCAACCGAAAGTTTGACGCTGCCTGGTAAGGATGGCAGGATGTCTTGGCAAAACCATGAGGTCCAAGAGACGGAAGTTGGACCTTCGAATTGCAGATTGAGGACAAACTCCTGGCCAGCTTTACCATAAGAAACCGCTTCAACAACATCTCCCCTTTCAGTAGGTGCGGTGATTTCCACGCGTTCCAATACCCGAAGAGAGTCTTTGGCTCGGGCTAAAAGCGTCCTCCCCGCGGACTGCAACCTCCGCGCCAGATGTTCATCTGTGATTTGGTTCGTTTTAATGGTTATACCCCTTGTTGGAAGTGCTTCGATGTTTTCAAGGATGTAAACGAGCACTTCTGCAGTGAATAGCTGGAAATGAAGGTCCTCTAGTTGTGGAAGGGGGATTGGAAATCCCTGGCCGGAGGCAACCCTGTCATCCTCGATGTCGCAGTGCACGATATCTAGTCGAGAGAGCTGGGGACAGTGTAGCAACGTGTCAACCAGGTGCGTTACCGGCGGATCGCCGAGAATACCGCCGATTTGCAAGCAGCGTAGTCCTGCGAAGATCGGCGACCCCCAACGAACGGGCACTTCGAAGATGCTGATGCTCTCCAAAAGAGGTGCATCAGAAGCAAAGAGATCGATTGGATGGGGCATGCCTCTTGTCGAGTGAGTCGCGAAAAATGATAAACGTGCTGTCCGGAGCGCAGGTGCAGGCGTAGCGGCCAGATCAGGGAAGAGATCCGGTGGAAGATGAAGGTTGAGAGTGCGACAACGCGAGAGAGTCGGCATTATAACCTCTCTAAATTTCTCCCGACCGATTAGGGTTCTCGCATACATCCTGTGGTGGACTGAAAGAGCTGCACTCTCCGCTCTAGCGAGGTGTTGCTGGATGGTGGTGCGGGTCCAACTGTTAACGTCGACGACTGACCACAAATCCGGTGTAGCTTCAATCCACTTGTTCCATCCCACACATACCATACGCATTTTTTCGAGGGCGCGGCTGTATTCTGATGGAAGAAGGTCTTGGATAACGCATGTGATGATCGCGGTAAAGATCTCCTTGGGAAGTAGGTTCATCGAGGAACCCGTGTTGTGCAGTAGACGGCTTTCAAGCGGCAAGGCTTCAGTCTCGCGGCGTTGCTCGAGGCAATCGACGTCGGTCGTAAGACATTCCATCAACACCGGAAACGCTGCCCGGAGAGATTTCAACATCTTGCGAAGATAGTCTTCGTCGATGTCTCTTTTTTGGCAGGTGTAGCTTCGAAGCACCAGAGCCACGTCAACTACGAGTGCTCTGCTGTAGGCTGCAAAGTCACCTACCATGTGGAGGATTCATTTGAGTTACATGGTCCATAACAAGGCTTCAGCAATTCTGTCAGATATTGATTGGCATCTTGAAGGGAATCCCGGTGGGCAGTGAGGGCGAGGGGCCCTTTCATATGATTCCAAAAAGAGGTTCACCCTCGGATTCAATAGGTTGGCCGTGGTTATTATTGATCCGCTGGTCAGAGAAGGGTTGATCAACCCGACACGAGTTGTTTGTCACGACTAGGTTTGTCTGTCCCAATGGTTCGTAGTGAAGACTTAGTGTATGCAGTTGGAACTGATCGCTGTGAAAGCCCTTCTTTAGGCTTGGGAACAGCATGTCCTGGAAAAAAAAGCGTACGAAAAGTAATACTAATGAAACAGAGATACGAGAACGATACAAAGCGGCGAGATTAATCCTCATCAGTGTCTGAGAGGAATTCTTTACTTTTGCTGCGGAGATACTTTCAGTGACGTTCAATGTAGCTTGGGAAAGCGCACTCACTATTCTGTCTTGCGCCGTTTGCGGTTGTCTTGTTCCTCATCGCCGTCTTCGTCGTCCTGCACGATCCTCTTCTTGGCTCGGGCCTGAAACATGTCCTGAGTAAGTACTTGCGGTTTTGGTCACGCAACGACACACACCTTCTTCTGACGAGGCTTTTCTTCACCATCCGAGGGATCCGCCGTCATTGGTTCATCACCGTCTTCATCGACATTCTTCTTTCGGCGTGGACCACGGCGCTTCTTCAGTGGCGCTTCCTCATCGCCGCTCAACCCCTCCTCAACCTTGGTCTTCTTAGCACTGGGCTTGCGACGCGCTTTACGGTCTTCATCGTCGTCCGAGTCCGCTCTGTATGATTCCATGAGTTGCCGTGTCAACTCCCGTCGTTCCAGGGTTGCTTGACGTCGAGCTTCTTCCTCCTTTTGCTTTTTCTCGAGTTCAACTTCCTATTCGCGGTTGCGCAGTGGTGAGTTATTGTTGAGGGAATGCAGCATTAGACCAACCTGGATTGCACGCAGGCGCTCCGCCTCGTCTTCTCTGGCTTTCCTTGCAGCTTCCACTTGGGCCGCGTTTTCGCGCTCATATTCGTATTGCCGAGAAAGGTGATCTTCTGCTCTTCGCAGCAGACTCTCACCATACTTTCGCCGCTGGTCAGCGAGGTCTTTGCTGTATGGGAGAGTCTTGCTTTCATCCGAGGCTAGTGAATTGAAGAGTCTGAATACGATAAAGACAGGTTAGGCGTTCAGTTACCAGATGGCGGACTAAAGGGAGACCCTCACTTTTGTGCATGCTTTGCATGTTCGATTGCCATTTCGAGATCGGGTGATGTGCGTTTTGATAGGTCCTCAACAGACACCATCATTTCCAAAGCTTTCTGTTCAATCATGGCTATATTGTACAGAATCGACTTGTCCTGCGGTTGTAGATGGAACGCCTGCAAATCCTAGGCGTTAGCAGGGAGAATTAGATAGCCATCTTGGTCCACCTACCGATTCGCCGTACTTGAGGGCCGTCTTCATGGAAGAGAAGGATTTATCCTTGTTGGCCTTGGCGTACCAAGATCGGCAGAGATACAGCAGTGTTGCAGAATTTGTACCATGGTAGAACCGATGAGATGCGGTCTCGTACTAGAAGGGAAATAGTCTGTTACACGAAGATTACAGAATTAATGGGCAGGGGCTTACGCTCTCGATTGCTCGCTCGAAGTCATCCCGAACGAAGTAGCAATGTCCCATATTAATGTACACGCTCCCATCATTCAAAGATTCTTTGATCTTAGTCAACGCAGCCAAGGCCTCCCGAGCGTTTGATTTGGCCTTTTGGTCACTTATCGGCTTGCCAGGGGCCCAACTGTCCAAAAGATCTTCCGCGACAATCATGGCGAGTCCCTGGGCGGCCACAGCACATGACGGATCATGGGTAAGAGCGTTGCTGAAGCTTGTTGCAGCGCGCGTAAAAGTTTTCATGCGCTCGGCTTGGGCCTCGTCCGTTCGTTGCCGACCTTCGCGGCCAGCATGGTGCATGAACCAACCATAGGCGCAAAGATTGTAGACGTCGTTCGGGTTTTGTTTGAGGCTGGCAGAGGTGAAATCGGCCCCCTCTTTGTATCGACCACAGTTGTAAAAGAACCAAGTGTAGAAGGCCCTGATGTTGAAGTCGCGAGGCTCCGCTTCCAATGCTTGCTTGACCCACTGATGGGCTTCATCGTGTCGACTCAACCCAGTCAGCATCCGCGCACGCCCAATCTTGGCTAATTGCACCAATACATTAGAGAGAATGCTTAATAGCTCGATATGGGGCTCACCGTCCACGTATTCAGGATGTTTCCCAAGCAACTTCTCATAAGCTTCTCGAGCCTTGTTGGACTCTCCTTGTTCCTCGTAAACCCGAGCCAAGTTGTACATGATTGTCGATATCATGCTATCCGAGTCGGAAGGGGCGGTTGCTGCACTAGTGATAGCGTCCTCATACAACGCTTGCGCCTGGGCGAGATCTCCCTCCAAATGCGTCACGACACCCAGGTTGTTGAGGAGTCTTGGATCCACTGGCTCTCCAGGGTTCTGCGCTACCCGTATTCTAGAGGCCTCGCGATATGCCCTTGCGGCGCGGTCCAAGTTCTCGTTTTGCCAGAGAGCAGCAATGTCAACGTGAATGTCGGGATCGTCCCCAAGATATCGAAGGGCCCTGTTCTTGCTGGCGCCAACCACTCGGCCGAGTTTGTCGAAAATGTCCCGTGCCTTCTTTCGATCGGCGGCAGCATCAGTGCTGGAGTAACTGGGCCCGGGGTTAGAGCAAATTGAAGCCAGCATTATGTTAGCCTCGACGCAATCCCCCTTCTGTCCAAGTGCCGTATCTAAGGAATGTATAGCTGCGGGAATTTCATCTGAGACAGGGGGCAAGGTGAGTAGCTCTTCGTTCGCGGCGGGATCGCTATACACACCATGAAGCAAATGCATTTGGGCTTTGCCAATCCAAGCCAGGACCTTTGTCGGTGCACTTTCCGTAGCCCAAGTGTAATGGCGTAACGCGATCTTCGTCAATCCGAGATCCTGACAAGCGCGGGCCGCTCTGATGTGTCCATCAGCAAGTACAGCCAGAGTATCGGAGAATTGGATCGCTCTTTCCGCTAATTTTAGAGACTTCAAGCCCACATATCAGCCGCTGCACTGCTAGGACAAGGGAGAAAACACCCACTCGATCAGAATGACCTTGCCGCTGAAGAACCTCGGCCACGGCACTGGCCGCTGCCGCTCCAACGCTCGTCAAAGTCGCCGCTTTGAAGACTGAAGTAAGGAGTTTAGATCCCTGGACAAAACTCTGCTGGCGGTCCTCCTGAGGGACGTCATCGCCGGCTTCTTTGCTGAAATTCATATGATACAGGCCCAAGAGAAGGTTAGCGGCTGTGTTTCCAGGATCCTGTGAGTTCCAACTAATGAGTGGTGCATACAGATGCCATGACCCTCCGAGAAAGGACATACCACCTCAACACTTCTCTCCCAGGCCATCCTGGCTCTTTCTTTGTCGTCCAAAGCCCAAAAGCATAAGCCTATTCCAACCCGAGGATCAGGCTTGCAGTCGGGACGTAGTTGGAGGACTGTTTGGAACAGCCGCAATGCTTCCCGGTACTGCCGCTGTGTATACATAAACCGAGCCTAGAGTGCCTCTCATCAGGGATTCGAACCGTCCAGCGCGCAGAGCGGACCCACTTTACCCAGCAGCGCCACTATGTTGTGAGGGCTCTTTGAAAGCACACCGTCAAATGCCTGCAAAGTTTCGTTGCCTTGCCTTGACGCGAACGCTAAAGTGCCGCGGGTAAGGTAGCCAAGGATTTCGGTTGAGCCTCCAATTCCACCTCCCGCCTTCGACGCAGCATTGACATATCCCGTCGCCTCGGCTATGTGTTCTGAGCGTGTTTTCTTAGAGGATAATTTGTCTTGCTCTGCAGTAGCGACGGTTATAAAGCGAAGACGGAACTGTGGTTGTTCAGCACCCACGAACTTGGTCGTCTGGCAAGACGAACTTTGGAGCTTGTCGAGCGTACGAAAGTGATAAATTGGCTTGTAGATAGTAGAGTGGTGGAAGTTCCTGGTCTTTCCTTTCTTCCTTGAACTCTATGGACAGCAAGCATTTTGAGACCAGCATTCTTCGAATATTTCGCGACCACTCACTCTGGATGCTTTCCTCAGCCAAGGCACGAGCTTTGTCAAGATGGCCTCGTCTCCAGTATTCCTGAGCTATGTGAGTGCATTCTCTTGCACGAACATCCGATTCCTTGACACATCCCCGAAGATACTCGAATTCCTCGTCTTCCAAGGGCAAGTTGTCCAAATCCACCTCAATCTGCTCGCTGTTGCCGAGCATGAGCTCAAGCGTCCGAGAGGAGGAACCTGGAGGCGTCGGTGACCGAGAACCTTCATATCCGGCCATTTGTCGCGACGTAGGGGACAATTAGCAAGAATGGGCAGAATGCACGACGCTCGGCCGGTCCAGAAAGCAAGTTGGTCGAAGCGCCAAATATGAGCAAACTTCTCACACTCTCCATAACCATCACCTATGAGGTAACCCCACACTTACCGCGAGGTTCGATTCGAATTCTCTTATTTAAGCTTCTATTCCAATCAAAGGTCTTATGCTCTCAATTTTATTTGAATACATTGGCAGTGGGGATGGCAGAGAGAACCGATATACCTTTTGCTCGTGAGCACGACGAACAAACCATCCCGAACACGAGAAATAGGGCATTGTTCTTTGACAAAAATGTACCTATTTCATTACCAACTAAAGCCGCGGGTGGGATTATGTCTACATAAGGCGTTTTTCTAGAAAGGCTGCATAGCAGTACTCTTCGGGGAAGCCGCAGGCTAAGACGTCCTTGAGAGGGTACTTTTTCTCCTTTTTGTACTGTTGGTAACCCATCCTTCTATATCTTCGTATGTTTTCGCCCAAGGCAGGAGTGTTCATGGTAACAACGGCAGCCCCTAGCCCTGCGGCCGTTCGCTCCAGCTCTCGAATCGCAGCCTCTCCGATACCTTGCCGTCTATATTCTGGGTATATGAACAAGGAAGCAATCTCTACCCGAGTCCCGGTCTTGGGTGGCGGAGCGAGGAGGTCGGCCAAAGTAGGGTCAGACGGATCGAAGAGGCACAAGGATATCATTCCAGCGGGTTCAGTAAGCCCGGTTGGGGTGCGGAGATGAATGAACCAGACGTATCTGGTACCGCTCTGTATTTCTTCTTTCCACATTGGAATGCGCTCTGAGTGCCAACCGCAAGCGATTCGCTGCCTTTTCAGTTCTTCGGCATCCACTTCGGAGAGCTCTGGGACTGCAACCCATGGCCTTAGCTGAATGTCGGGAGATGTGCTTCCTTCACCCCGAGGGGTTAGCAGACCACCCACTTCGTTACTGATAACTGCAACTGGGGCAGAGGAGATGTTTTAGAATGGAACGGGGAGGCTGGAAGGGTCAATTAACTCGTTCCTTACCTCGTAGGTCAACTTGCTGCTTGCTCTCGGCCATTCCTACGGCGTAGGCAGTCGAAATATGAAGACTGGTGGTTATCACAAAGGGATGTATATACATATATACGCAAAAATACTACGAGTCACTCGATGTCGTAAGCTTATTTACGAGTGGATGATCTAGACGCTACCGGGATTCAATGCCGAGCAACCGCGGCAGACGTTCATCCTGTCCAGAGCTCAATTTCCGAGCACAGCACCGGTGAAATATCATAGCCGACAGTGTTTAGGATAGTGGAACTTCTTAAAAGATTGTAAGCACCGAAAGAATGAAGGTTCCCGCGTCAGATAGATCCTCCTACTCACATCTCATCTTCCACACCAGCATCTCATCATTCGTGGGACGTTTCTAACCCGATGATCCCTTTGCGCGAACAAAGACTCGCTTCAAGCGGAACTATACTCTTTACGTTCCCCCGCCAGTAAATGTAACTATGTTGTACGGTATTCCGGCGCGACAGTATCAACTCTACCACCGATTAAGATTGCTAGTGCAACCAGCAGGGTGACGAAGAAATTTCTAGGAACATCCACCTTATTTGCGATTTGGTGAACATGTGGAGCAGGAGAAATGAACAGAGTTTAATGCTTCATTCCCTCTTGACAACTAAATATACACATAAATGTCCTGTCAACGCAATCTTCTTCTCTAAAACGGCCGCGTAGCAATGTTCTTCGGTGAAACCAAGAGCCAAGATATCTTGAGGATCATATATCTTCTCCGTCAGCTTGTACTGCTGGTATCCCATTCTCTCATACCGACATATTTACTTTTTCACTCAGAGCCATCGTGTTCATAATGGTGGTGGTAGGCCTGAGCTCCGCTGCATTTTGCTCCAGTTCCCGAATCGCAGCTCCCCCAATCCCTTGTCGCCTGTACTCGAGGTAGATGAATAGAAGTGAATTCTCCACTTGGCCCCCAGCCTGAGAAGAAGGTACCCTAAATTTCGCCAAACTGGGGTCAGACGGGTTCGTAGAGGTACACCGATATTATCCCAGCGATTTCATTGAGCCCAGTAGGTAACTCACCTTCCAAACCAGCATTTTATGAAACTTTTCTTGTGAAATAGGACATTACGAATGTATATATAGATCTATTTCAATCACGATTATCCCATTTCTAGTCCTCGACCAGCAACCGTAACCAATGTTATCGTGTTCCAGTCGACTGAGTTGCAGGATTACCGTTGCAAGTGACTGGAATCGGTAGTGGGGGTAGAGCTGCCGAGGGCTAATTTTCCGGAATCATCCACTCTCTTTGCAATTTGGAGGCAACGGAGCACGGCCCGTTTAGAACAGGAGACATAAGGAGGGTGTAATGTTTCAATTTCCTCTACCTACGCAATCTTCTTCTCTAAAAAGGCCGCATAGCAGTATTCTTCGGTCAGCCCAAGACCTAAGACATCTTGAAGCTTATACTTCTTCTCCTTCTTGTACTGCTGGTAACCTATCCTCTCGTACCTCCGCACGGTCTCACTCGGGGCCATCGTATTCACCGTAATGGTAGTAGCCCCGACCTCGGCCGCCTTTTGCTCCAGCTCCCGGAACGCGGCTTCTGCGATCCCTTGCCGCCTGTATTCTGGGTAGATAAACAAAGCTCCAATCTCCACCCGACCCCCAGCTTGAGGCGGAGGAGCTCTCATGTCGGCCACGCTCAGATCGGATGGGTCGTAGAGGTATAATGATATCATCCCAGCCGTTTCAGTCAGCCCGGTTGGGGTGCGGGTATGAATGAACCAGACGTATCTGGTACCGCTCTGTATTTCTTCTTTCCACATTGGAATGCGCTCCGAGTGCCAACCGCAAGCGATTCGCTGCTTTTTCAGTTCTTCGATATCCGCTTCGGACGGCTCTGGGACTACAACCCATGGCCTCAGCTGAATGTCGGGAGATGTGCTTCCTTCACTCCGAGGGGTTGGCCGAGCGCCCACTTGGTTACTGATGACTGCGACCGGGGGGAAATGCTTCAGAACGGACCGGGAAGGCCGGAAGGGCCGGGTAACTTGTTGCTTACCTCGTAGGTCAACTTGCTGCTTACTCTCGACCATTCCAACAGCGTAGGTAGTCGAAATATGAAGGGTGGCTCTTATAGCAAAGGGGGATATAGATATGCGTGCAAAAATGATACGAGTCACTCGATGTCGTAAGCTTATCTGCGGGTGGATGATCTAGCCACTACACCGGGGTTCGATGCCGAGCAACCGCAGCAGAGGTTCGTCCTGTCCAATTTCTGAGCATGAAACCGATAAAATATCATAGCCGACAGCGTTGATGATGGTGGATTTTTTCAAAAAGAATGTAAACGCCGAAAGAATGAAGGTTCCCGCGTCGGATGGATTCTCCTTACAGACATCATCTCATCTGCCACACCAGCATCTCATGGAACGCTTCTAGCCCAATAGTCCCTTTTCCATGAATAAAGACTCGTTTCAAGGAGAACTATACTGTTTCCGTCCCCCCCCCCGGCAGTAACTGTAACTAAGTTGTATGGTTTCCGGCGGTTCAGTATTAAATATGCCACCAATTAAGATTGCTAGTGCGGATCAACTAGCAGAGTAACAAATAAATCCCTAGGAACGTCCACTCTGTTTGGTGACCATCTGGAACAGGAGACATGAGCAGAGTCTAATGCTTCATCTCCACTTGAAAGCTAAATATACAGATATAGGTCCTTCTGCCTACGCAATCTTCTTCTCTAAAAAGGTCGCGTAGAGATGCTTCGGTGAGGCAAAGAGCCAAGATATTCTGAGGATCCTACATTTTCTCCGTCGGGCTGTACTGCTGGTAACCCATCCTCTCATATCTACGTACTTTTCACTCAAAGAGATCATAGTCATAGTGGCGATGGTAGCCTCGAGCTCCGTTGCCTTTTGCTCCAGCTCCCGATCGCAGCTCCCCAATACTTTGTCGCGGGTACTTGGGGTAGATGAATAGAAGTAAAATCTCCGCTCGCTTTCGATGAAGGAGCCTTAAAGTTCGCCAACTGGGGTCAGACGGGTCCTAGAGGTACAAGGATATCATTCCAACGATTTCATTGAGCCCAGCTGGGTGTGCGAACGTGAATGAACCAGATGTATCTAGTACCATTCTGGGTTTATTCTTCCCTAGATTGGAATGCGTTCCGAGTACCAGCCGCAGCGATCCGCTGCCTTTTTAGTTCTTCCACGCTCCCTTCGGAAGGCTCGGCGACTACGATCTAGGGACTTAGCTGGACGTCAAGAGAGGCATTCCCCTCGCCCCGAGGAGCAAATAGAGCCCTAATTCCCTGCTAATAGCTGCAGCGAACACGTCAATGAGCCAAGGAGGGCGAAAGAGAGGATTGGATGGTTGCTCTAATTCCGGCCATTTTAACGACCCATGCAAGCAAAGTAAGAAAGGTCGGTATTATTGCAAGAGGGAAACCTGCTATAAGTCGCCCAATGTTGCAACCTTGCGTAAGACAACTGCCGGAATTCGGTCCCTAAGACAAAATGAAAGCCTGTTCAGCCCATAAAATCTTTTCCAACGCCAGCTCAAGAGCATGGGAGCACCATAGAGCCACCGGATGAGGAGGGTGCTGTCTGAGTCCCTGAGCACGACACAGATGTCTGGATCTAACTTTCTCGTGCCACACGAATGTTGTCATCAAATCCCGCTTTTCAAACGAGTATTTTATCAAAAGCTTCTGCACCAATAGTACTTTGTAGGGGTATTAAAATTCGTTTCAGCCAAAACTTCACCGTCTCCGTCTCCACGCCTGCCGCTCGAACGATACCCCCATGTTCCAAAGGACTAAACGACCAGACCAATTCAGCAGGTGCAGATGCCTGGAACTGAGTAACCGATCGCATCTCCTGCTCGACATACGACAAGACCGGTGCTACAGCCGGGCCTATCAAGAAAAGCGTTGCGTAGCACGAGTAAGGCGCCATCCGGGCTTTCAGCGTTCTCGGTGCCAACGGCAGGACCGAACGACCGTTTGGCTCTTCCAGGAGCATAACATCCCTCGCGGCTCTTTTGCCGTCGATCCATATCTCGTTCACGCTTCGATACCGCTCAAAGACCCACTCCTCGCCTCGAGACATGCGACCGGACGTGTACCAGTCCAGAACGCACAGGCTCGCTCCTCGTTCCAACCGAAAAGTCTGGACTTGGGTGTAAATTGAACCGGCGAAGCATGTGACGGGGTCGGGCAACAAGACCAGATTGCTGCCAGACGCCACTTTCGCCTCCAGGCTTTGGCGTGTCGTATCCGGTGGTGTGACGCCGTCCTGCTGTCGCGCGAAGACATCGCTAGCCCTTATCCGATCAATTGTGCGAGATGGAAACACTTTGGTAGAACCCTGTCCAGGCATCTCGTGTTAGGAACCCATTGCAAAGAACGTTCTAGTGTGAGGAAGGGGTTCTGTGTGCTTTCCCCGTTTCACCTGAGTCAAGAGGATGAGAGTCGCCTCTTTCCGAGTCTCCACGTTAAGCTCGATCTGGTCTCCAGAAATCAGACCTCCTCCATAAGACAGCACGTATGCGATGGCAACCGGGTTCGCAGCAGGTATTTTAGGTGAGATGAGTTTCAATGGGTAAGTGAAGGATAAGTCCGAGAAGACGGCGTCACGACCAAACGCTTCGAGGGTTGCCTGGCCACGGCCATGCATCGCTTTCCGCAGTGGCGGCGCTGACATATTTGACTTCGACTCCCGTCGTTCGCGGTGAATGGCTGGGTGAAATTGGTCCGCCGACGGGTAAAAGTCATCTTTTCGTTGAGACACCGATAAGGAAACCTATACATCAAGGACAAATACAGACGAGATAGGCAGCTTCCAGCCACCAGGGGGGTTTACTGTACAACTATGTAAGAAGCTTAATCCAACCGAAGGCGAAGCACAGCGCTCTCGAATGACCGAGGAAACCTGTAAGGAGTAAGGAGTAAGGAGCCTCCGCGGGTGTACCTATGCCTCGACTTGGGGAACCCGTCCCATCGGACGGCCAGGACCGCTCGTATTTCGCACATTTGCGGAATTTGTCTCTCAGCAATTGCAAAAACGTCAATTCGATAAACTGAGGACTCGCCTTTAGGGGGTTTGCCAGATAGCTGATAACAGTCCTCCGAGAGAGGGTGTTATTTCGGCTTCGGATCTCGGCCGGCAGCGTGTAGGCTCCGAGGTTGGGACCCCGGCCCAAGTGCTCGTTCTTTTCGTTTCGCACAGCTATTATGCACGATATTGGACATTCATAGACGATCTTTTCACACCTTTCTTGGGTGCCTAACAACGTTGCACCGGGAAGGAGGGAGTTTAGAACTCCACTTAAGAGCCGAGCGCGAACAAGCTCGCAGTTCAAATTCGGTCATCGCCGTCGGCGTTGGCGGGCACGAGGCGGACGTCTAGACTAGGGCAAAATCCCCTCCGCCCCAAAAGAGAGACATGAGAGAAGAGAAAGAAGGCGGGGGCCACTTCCTTCCGTTGTTCGCACCTTGTCACCCGGGGCCGGTGACTGATCGTGTAAGTCGCTCGGTTGGAGAACCTTACTTAGCTGGAAGCAGGCGCAACCACAAGATCAGCAATCGTCGATGACATGAGTTAGAGCGGGACAAAAGAACCTTGCCGAGTGGCGGATTCATCTACTTACATGTGCACAGTGCACGGCTTTCATGTAGAAGGGAGGAGGCTATTCCCGCCTTTGTTGTCTAGGGTCTCTGAGCGGGCAGAAGTCGCAGAACCGCAAGTCGGACTCCGAAAGCCGGAAATCTTGCGGGTTGTAGCAGTGGCGTTACATAACGCCACCCGCTTTTTGGGTGAGGTTCGTTTTCTTGCCACGCGAAGCACTCCGGGGATCCCCTTTCCTAAACCATCTTAATGAGGGTCGGTACCTTCCTTTTCCTTCTACCCTTGCAATCCCTGTGTGTCTTTTTCCCATTCTTTTCCTTTTCGTCGTAGCTTTTTTTTCACGCTGCTCCCGACTGATCGGGACTTGGCGTTCGGTGTGATTCCCATCATTATCGGCCTCCACTTGGCCTGTCAAGCCGCGTACCTTCCATTTTGCGAGAGCGGATGATGCTGCGCGAGACACAGGCATCAGAGTCCCCATGCATGACAGCCCTGAAATAGGCTAACGGGATTGATATCCTTTTTGTCCTTCGTCGGAGCGAGGTACGTATGTTGCTGCGTCTTTTTGATCCGTTGGAGCGGAAATGACGAAGAGCGTCGGCCTGATCAAAAAAAAAAAGTCGGGGCTTGAAAAGGAAAGAAGACGAAGCGCTGCGCCGTGCTCCACGTAAGGTTTGAGACCGCCTACTTCTCCCCGCAACAAGGGTGGCCATGTCAGAAACCCAGTCAGTCAAGCGAGAGAAGGAGTGCTTTTGGGACGTGAATGCGGGGAGAAAATACGACCGAACCGGGACAGATGTCTGACCAAAAAAAAGACTCCGACGATTCCCTTCTCGTGTCCTCGCGGCGCCTTCTCTCAATATAAAAAAATTACCCACACCGAGGTAAGAACCGGAGAACATAAAGCAGAGAGCAGCTTGCTTAAGCCTTCCAGGCTAGGGTTGCCAATTTTGAGTTGCCCACCTCCGATCCCGATGGTCGGCAGAGTGTGTTTCTGCGTGGTGAAATGGAAGGACCCGAAGCAGGGACGGGTTTTCCATAGGGAAAGCACATGGAGTGAGAACGCAACTGATGAGGACAATTAGTGATATATTGCGTGCGGCTGAGCAGGCGGAAGGCCAGAACACGACTACGGGCATTCAAGCTCGTAAAGGTTGAGCATGCGTCCCCGTGTTTTCCAAGTAAGCCCCGTCCCATATGATTCGTAAGAGGGCAATGCAATGAGATCTCTTCTTTGTGAATCTCTCGGGAATAAAGAAACAGCGAGAAAACCAGACGATGGGGAGAAGAGGAAAGGAACTATCTTGGGGGCTCCTTCGAATTGTCCGAACAGCGCGTATATGTAGACGTTAGCGCTCGGCCACTTGTCTCCTTCCCCCTGGAAAGTTACGACTCTTTTTTGCTCTCGCATAGCTTCGCGGAATCGCTCTAATGGGGCTAGGTCCTAAGATCATTTGGCGTCTCTACTTCCGCTCTATCGGAAGACGACGAAATAGTCCCGAATGAAATCGACAACCTAACCAAGGACGCCGCGCTGGGGAGACGGCGGGTCGGCCCAGCGATGGTGAGGCTTCGGCGCTTAGCGTCTTCGTCAACCGCTTTCATTATTGGGGACAGCAGGGAAGGGTGTTGCGGAATTTCTCAGGGTTGACGCAAGGCGTCTATATTCGGAAGAAGCTTTCCCGAGTGGGGCGTTGCGGCTAAAAAAACGAAAATGTGGAAATTGATATAATAAAGTATAGGTCGCACAGGTGTGACGTGATGGAAAGGAAGGAGACGCGTGACGGCAAGGGGGAGAGGGAGGCAAGCACCCTCGATATGTAACGCCTATCATCGAGCTGGGCACCAGAGTAACGGATCCTTGAGGAGGGGCTTCTGATTACGTTGTCTCACCCCTTTTTTTGGCTTTTTGCTTCTGAACCGCGCGCGATCGGAAGCGGGTTCACCGGAGGAGATTGCAATTCAAGCGGCGCTTCAATTGCACCATGAAAAGCACACGCTTCGGTCCCAACACGGGGGGTGGGCAGAATAAGGTCTGACTAAGCCGAGTAACCATCCAACTGAACGTTGCATTGCACCTGAATTTGGGTTGAGGCCTAAACCCCCTCCCTTGTGATCGGGGCACTGCTGTCATAAATGCGTCGTGGAACGATTTTGCGGGAAATACAAAAAGAACAATATATATAAATGTACATTTGTGATCTTCCGACTTGTCGGTCAGGTTGGAGGGGCAGTCATCGTGCTCCGGAAGTTGGAGTGAGACTAGCCTCGCTTTGTGATAGGATTCATGATGGGATTGGGGCGGCACGGCAGGCGAGGGGAGGGACTTGATGGGACGGTCTAACAACAATATAATCCCCGCTTTCTTACGGCGTTTTACCTTTATGAAAAGGAGGTACGATTTTGAATCACAAAAGAGTGCTAGCCTCTTTCTGGGAGTGAGCGAGAGAGGCACATAAAAAACACACTATACGGCAAGGGACCTTTTTTTTGATATCGTGGCTCAGTGTGGCGCGTGCAAAACGAGGCTGGGGAACCCGGAAAAACAAAAGAGGAGCTCGTCATCGATCGGAGAAAAAAGAAAGGTGCTTTGATTATATTGATTGGAGGGGCCGTGATGACGGGGATTCAAGCCGACCGCTTATGGTTTCGTTCTTTTTCTGTCATTTGCTTAGCGTCGTGATGACAGTGGGTGGTGCCGAGCGAGGGGGTGGGGTGCTACAGAGAGACGGAAGTTAAGCGGGGACGAGTCACTTACCCAAATAAGGAACCGGTCCGAAAGCGGCAACGAACGAAACATAAAAGCCACACGCCGTCGGCAGAGACCGCCCCGAGTATCGTCTGATGCGAGACCTCGGCGGAATAACGAGTGTTCCAGGTTCGGTGCAAAAAGGCTGTCAAGCCTGAATGAAAACCCAGCGAGGCACGTAAAACAAAAAAGACAATCCATCCCGCATGTTGCCATGTGTGCATATATGTCAAAGTGGCTGTCTTGGTGATCCATTGATCTATCTGTGTTGGAGGCTTTTTTTCAGTTCAGTACAAGTTGGAACGCTCCCCGATTGAGGTGCGGTTGATTTCTTCGGTGGAACTACTTTCATACGGGAATTACACGCTAGTTTCGATTAGGATGGAAGGTCTCTGGAACCCGTTCGCGTGTGCCGTGGTGCACAGGCGCACTTATCATATAGTTTCGCGCCTCCTGGGTTGTTCAGGGGTGTTGCCGAAGTGTTATCCTGTGCGGGGGAGAGAGAAGTGATCTTTACCGCATCGAAGGCATGAGGGAAAAAACATATCAAAAGCAATGAGAATTCGATAAGGGGTGGCAAGTGATCGTCGCATTGTCATGGTACTTGCTATTGGGTACCCATACGCTCTTGCCCCCCCATACATTTTGCCGAATACGGCAGGTCCGCGGTCGTAGGCTGTACTCATGTGTGTGTACCGCATGCGGGAAAAGGGTGGAATGGAGAGAGCCGGTGAGGTGACAGCGAGGCCATCGAATCATCATATGCTGGGCTGGGTTTATCCCTTCCGATGCGTGCTTTTCCTTCTGGCTGTGGAAGGGGCCGCGCGCTACATGATGGGGATCGTTACTAATACGAGTACGTTGGGGTTTCGAGAAGTTTCCATTGAGCAAAAAAGTCGACTAAAGCACGCATGGACGGTGTAGGGTAAACGGGGCTGAATCCGCCCTGTGGAGACCAGTCTGCGCAGCAACCATCCAACCCCGAATTTGACGGGTGCAAGCCGATCCCAACCCCGTGCGTGTCTTCACCCGTATCGCCGTGCGATGCCGGAATTGTTCGAACAGAACTTGACGTGGAATTTTTTTTAGATAGAGAGAGTTCCGGTTCCTTTCAGTAGCGTGTGGGTGTGTGTCTTGTGGTGAGTGGTGGATAAGGACCGTTGTGCTGGGAGGAGGGGGCTGTTTACCTTTTTACTTACCGGTGAGTTGCCCCTCGTGCGGTTCTAAAAAGGATGCTGGCATGGACACCTGGCGACCAAGAGGAGAGAGACTCTGGACGGGAACGTGAGGAGCCGAAGAGGGACCTCCACTCTTCGCAGAGAGAATCACAGCAAATGGCCGATTTCCTGCGGTGAAAAGGAGGTTTGCGGGCGAGATCTCCCATGCGACGTGTCCGGGGTCCTTCTATTGACTTGCAGGGTGCCCGTTTAGGCTGAAGTGAGATGGGAAACACGGGGACCAATGGGACTGCGATTTGAAAAGCAGGTGCGACGCTAAAAATCCACCCAACCCCATTTATTCAAGAGGACAAATGGGCGCCCCCTTTTTTTTTTATTGTTCTCGAGCTCTTTATTGCGATAAATTACTCGACCCTGAAGGTTGACTCTTGTCTCGGTCGCTCGGGAACCCAACTTTCTATCCCATCCCACCTGCTCCCTCCCTGTTTTACCTTTTTGTTTCTTTTCCCTCGAATTCAATCCCCGACGCGCCGATGGACTTGTGGTTGCTCATGGGTTCCCAAGTGCGGGCATCAGGGGGCCCGTGATCTGTGACAATGGAAATTTCCTGGGTCAGGAGCAAGAGGAGGTACACATGAGGAGCACAGTAGTGACGCGTTTGTTGTGGCCACCCCCAGGCAAGCGGATGATAATACCCGACTGTCTCTCTCCTGACTGGCGTTGATCAACTACTCGTCCATGGTCTGACCTTGGAAAAAAAGTCCCGCCCTCCCCGACAACGCCCAGGAATTCCTCCTACAGCAGAGCCCATTCGTCGCGCCGCAAGGGTTACAGCACCATCAAGTAACCAGTTCTCGGGTCAAACGCCGCCTCTTTCTCCCTTGCTTTTTACCTTGGCTGTGTCCCTCGATCTCCCCCGTTTCCTCCTTCTCTCTCCCTCCCCAGAGTCCGACCGAATCAAAAGACCAGACGGAAATCAAACAATTATATATCACATCCCGTCTTCAAATCACCGCCCGTTCTTATGGCTTTCGCTGACGCAGCCTCGAGGCTCTCGACTCTTTCAATCCCGACCACCATCTTCCACAACTGTCATTCGTACTCGGCCGCATCCTCTCCAGCTTCATCTCCACCCACCTCCTCAACCGCGACAAGGCGACGAGCAGGACCTTCGCAGTATACCCCTCCAGACGACAGCAGCAGTAGCAGCAGCAGCGCGTATTCGACGACCGGCGCTTTCACCACCATGCCGTACGCTCAGCAGGAGCCCCAAGCAAGGCATCAACTGCAGCAACCTTATCCCTCTCCTCCGCCAACAATGCAAGCTTTCCAACACTCTCTCCCGCCACCTCATCAACAGCAGTTACCACCGCTTTCATCGATAGTGCCGCAATCCTCGCCTTTCACTTCTTCTCGTAAGTCCACACAGCGGGGAGGGAGTAGCTCCTCTGCCCGCTTTTCGCTTGGGTGTGCGATGCACCCCACCGGTCCAAGTCCCAAAGTCTAACTAACCCCATCTCTCTCTCTCTTTCCTCTCTTTTCCACTCCCTTCATTTCGCTAAAACTCGCAAACGCACACACGTCGACGACGCCCAAATCCCCCATCAATCACTTTTGCTCCCATCGCCAATCAGATCACCGCCTGCAACAACAGCAACGAGTGCGGACCAAGAGCTCAGGAGCTGCGGTCGTCCGACAACACCTGCCCGCCGTCCAACCCATGCTTCAAGCTGACCGCTCCTCTCATCATACATCCGCTTTCGCCTACCCTTCTTATGGTCAGCCAGGACCGTCTTCGCAAGCCAACGGACTCGCCAAAGCATCCTCATCGACCATGACCACCCCTTCAAACAGGAGCGTAAACGAGCAGCAAGCTCGAATGGTAAACGGTCGACAGCAGCAGCACCTCGTCCCGACGAACCACACGCCAGAAAGCGGTCGAACGAGCCGCATAGCCAACTTCGTCGCGCACAATACCTCTGCGATGATTTGCTATATTTGGTTTGCGGACCCGCGGCCTTTGACCCCATCCTCCGACAACCCCCCTTCGACCTCTTCTCCCTCCGACCCTCCCTCCTCGAATCCTTACTCACCGAGCTTCCCAGCACCGCAATCAAATCCTACCTCGGCTCGCCTGCAATTCTGCCCGACGAAGCAGTTCGTCGACTTCATGCACACGCTGCTCACGACGACTCA
>KN823340.1:5017-34298 GCA_000827465.1 Tulasnella calospora MUT 4182
CCTTGGGCCGGCACTGAGCTGATCAACGCGGCCGCTGTGTTTGGTTGTACCGTGTCCCCAACACAATCAACATCTCTTCCTTCTGCATGAACGGAGTAAATGAAACGTACGAATAGGAGTTTTGCCAGTTTTTGTGCATATTGGCGAGTTGTTTGCGATATGAGCAAGCTACGAGGCACCTGATAAGACACAACTCATGATAGGCCGATGATAAAACCACCTCACCCGTTCTAGGAGATATACGGGTTAAGCTGCGAGGTTTGACGTAAGGCAGTGGCGATTGTGCTGGAGGAGTTTGTAAGGAGTGGATAGCTGATGACGTTTTATTCTTATAGTCGGCGGATGAGCCGCCCTTGAGGAGGGATGAACATCGCAATATCCCTTCAATGCAGAATAGAGCGACGATTCGACTCAGCAACCAATCTTGACGTATGAAAGTGTGCTGCGACTTCCAGGAATTGCTTTGAGGGGGCGGTGTCTTAGACATGCCAATTTCAAGAAGTCCAAAGACAAGCGAAAGGGGTCCGACCCTCTCGTAGGATGCTTGGCTGGCTCATTTCTTGCGGATCTGTCCCCAGCCGCCATGGAATATTCGTCAGCTCGGGACGTGCTTCGACCCTAGCGGCAATTGACAACGGGTATAAAGGAAATGATCCCCTAAAGTGCAAAAGCCTGTGAGTGAAATGCACCTTTAAAGGATATAATTTTTATTCTATCGCCATATTTATCGACGACACTGTGAAAATGGTGTCCAAATATTCCCATCCCCAAGGCCATGGAACGCGTGACTAATGCTTGTGTGGAGAGCGACTAGGATGGATTCGACGACTTTATCCGCCCTCAACTTAATTCGTCAAATTCACATTTTGGCAGCACTTATTTTGCCGCGCTTAGTTCTTCGGTTTGGAAAAACATTGACCAAAACATTTCCTTTCCTTGCCACCGTACTTTTCTCTTGGATCAATCAAAATGGCAAGCAAAGTGTTGAAATTGTCGACAGGCGAGCAAGATAGACCCATTAACTTTATAAAATCTTACAGAATACCTGACGGTCGGTACAGACGGGTGACCACCGGCCTTTCCCCATCGGACAAGGCAGTGGGCAGGGGCTTGGATATGCAGTGATTCAATCATGTCTGATTAACTGTCAAAGTGTGCAGGATCAGTTACCTGGTAATTAGAAAAATGACACTGAGAGTCGAAACTTCTCAAAGCCTGCTAAATTGGGAAGTGCGTAGAAGACAAAGGCGGCGCGGCAGTACACGAAGATACGACGCGCGCCACCTTCCCATGGGATCGTTCCCCCGTCTTTCCCCACAGAGACATTTTGGGCGATATTACCCACGTGGAGTGTTGCCTCTGTGGGAAACAACCTTAGGTTTACGGCATACCGGACGATTCGACACTAGAAGAAGGTTTCCCTTCCGTGTTTCCTAGTAACAAGCTGTGCCTTCCTCAAGCTTCAAGCCTTCTCTCCTGCCGAGCTGCACCCTTCTTGGGCTAAGCCCGAAGTCAAAAAAGGGTGGTGCCCTTGTCCGAGACGTCGGCGGTCCGCCTCCCGTCAAGACTTCCTCTAGGTCCGGATCATCTAGTCGGCGGCAGCTTGTGGCATTGACATTCTGTGTGACCCTTTCAGCGCACTTGACAGCAGTTCTCGGTCGATCACCCAAATACGGCCAGAAGGTGGCTTCTACTTGGAATTCCCAGGGAACGGCGTCTCGTGTCTCTTGCCGCAAGTTCGTGAGGCCGTTACATGGAGGAAGCAGGGTGAGCTGATAGTGGTGCTGTGACTAAACTCTTGAGACAACCTGAAAGAGGGCGGAGCCGCCTTAGTGCGGGCACTCTGCTCCCTCTGAAGGATCCACATGAGGGCTTCTCGGCCCCATTGAGCCCCTGGCTTGAGCCGGGGAGGATGTCGTCTGAGCTGTAGACCCTCTTAGCCACAAGCGGGGGGATGCAAAATCGTAGATTCCTGGAGGTTTTTAGTGGGTAGGACGCCGGCCCAAGGGCCGGTGGGGATCCCCACACTGTTTTGGCCCCGCCCACAGGATACTGCCCTAGCGAGGCAGGAGCATATGCCCGAGTTGCGCCGGGTCCTGGAGGAAGTCGGGTGCGCTAAATCGTCGGTAAACCGATTTATACCCTCTGCCATAAAATTAAATTAAATTAAATTAAAATAAAAAAAGTTCGTGAGGCCGTTGACAATCTCGCGGTCCTCGGTCGAGTCTAGCCACCGAAGGTTGCTAGAAGAGCAGGTAAGTCGCTTGAACTAGGTATTGGACTCGTTCATGGATGAGACCCACCGGTGAAGACGTTGGTGCTGAGAGGTAAGGTCGTTGCGGCAGTGACCCATCTTGAGATGAGTGAATGAGCGCACAAGAGGATAAACAATGCCGGGGTGTCGGGAAAAAAAAGGTTTATGTGTCTTTACGCGTATGTCCCTTTGAGGTTGGACTCACAGCAAGCAAAACAGGCTTCTTGGAGTCCGTCCAATCGGGCTTCGCCATCTAAGACTCGGTCAACATCCTCCAGGTTCCACCCTGAGGAACCGCCAGATAAAGCAAAGCGAAATAGCTGAGACCTAGATAACCGAAGCTTAAAGTATCTCTGAGGAACTCACAGAATAATCGATGTCCGATGCCTCTGCGTCAACGACTTATTCTCATACTTCCAAAAAGAGACATCATGACGCCATAATACCCGGCTCCTACTCTCACTACATGGCACAAAGTGCACCAGCCGTTCAACTTAACTGGACCCCCTGTCGAGGGTTTGGGCTTGTCTACCACACCGACACTCGGAACGGCCGCTCCGTGGACCTTTGGGCTGGTCAAAGGCTTGCTAGCGCGACTATTAAGATGAGGAGTGATCCTGGCACGATAATCAGCAAATAGAGATAAACCCACTTGAATACTTTCTCCGACGTGTTTTGCATCTTTTTCGATAATTTCGTCGGGCGAGTGAACTGCGGCGATTGGCGGAGGTAAGCGACCAATGGTACCGGTGTCGATCGATTGACGAAACCTACATTATCGTTGTCAACGCAAGCTCATAATGAGTGTAATGAGCCAGTAGAAGATGGTAGCGGCTGTGCTGTTGGAGTGCGGGAAGGAGGGGGATGGATGACTTGGTGGGGAGGAAGATGGATGACACCTGCATCAATTTAATGGTCAACTCCAAAGTACATATGTTGGGGAAGGAGTTGGCTCTTAAATCAAACTCATTAAAGAATTAGAACGGGGCGATAACGGTTCTAAGCAACTGTTTTTGGTCCTTCGGGTGATCACGGCTTCCATGCTGTTCCGTCCATTTGCCTTTCCTTAAGGGCCCTTAATCCTGCCTGCCACAACGAAACATTTTATGCATAGGATATGGTTTCAACCGGGAGCGAGAAGCTTTCGGACGACAGGCGATGTGACGGAACGATGATAGGATGATTCTGAGAAGAAAGCGTGCCACTGGTAAATATCTACAAGTGTCCTAAACCTTCCATCACTCGTGCGTCATTCCGAATGTAGTAAAAATAAAATAAAATTCAAACTCACGCATGTGAAATCTACATCGAGACCCTCGTCTTGTGATAGCGTGGCCGCTACTGCACCCGACAGACATCAGCCCTGCCCCTGGCGTGGCAAACGCTTCCATGCCCGGTTTAAACAGCGATTGCTCTCCCACAGGCCCTCGCCGAACCGTTACGTCCACCCGGCTATCGTTCGATCCCGTCGCAGCGCGCGCCGTTCCCTGACTCTACCCCGGCTCTTTCACGTGTCGGCCATAAGTAAGAAGGAAAGATTTCAATCCTAAAACGGCTATCTCATCAAGCGAAGTATGGATTGTAGAGAGACAGGTATCTGGCGGAATGCCCTCTCTCTAAAGACTAACCCTGAGTTAAACGACCACAATGGTTAGCCGTCAAACGAGCTGCAGCGAGCCACTAAGGAAATGGATAACGTATTCAGAACTGTTATCGCCTATTGTTGGTAATATCCGAGGGAGTGGGATAGGGCGATTCCCACTAGGAGAAATGCCCCCCGCATTTCTCCCCTTACCCCTTGGAGTAGTAGTAATGGTATAAATAATAGTTCGATTACTATCTAAGATTAAAATACATGTAGTTTCCGTATTAATCACTCTCCCCCTCGGACCACAGTCCTCCCCTCTCCGAGAAAAATTCCAACACCTATCTCCCGCAGGTAGCTGAGTGGGGCGGCACTCATGTAGCTTATTGATCATAAATGAGCACGGGAGGCTACCTAGCAGCTCCCTCGGGCAGTGCTACTTGGTTTGCATAAATAGTCTTGTGTCACTTTGCTTCTGTTCGCCGGTGTACCGCTGTCACAAATGATTTTTGACCCCGTTGATTGTCGGACCTTAGTTCTCGTGCAGTCCGCTTCTATCCGAGCTTGGAGATTGGCAAAAAGAGCTCGAGTGGGTGTCAAGTAAGTTCGTACAGGAAAAGTGTCGATGCGGGATCTACACCAGGACTACTACCTGCCATTCTGGTTAAGAATTCTAGAAGTCCGTTGAACTCCATCCGCCGTCCGGTCTCGGCAACCAAACGCTTCCGCTGTTGGACTTCTCGTCGCCCAACCTGTTGAAATATCCTATTTCGTCGGAAACACCCTTGGTTGGGGGAGGAAAGCAAGAAGATCGACGTGGAGGTCTTCAAAGTTTTTTGTGGTCAAGGTGGTTCTCCACCGAGGTTGGAGGGTGTGAGACTCTTAATGTGGCGTTGAGCTCATTTTTTCGACGTGAGACGATAAGTTACTCCTCAAACTGCAGGCAGATTCTCGGTGCTAACCTTTCGCGATTGCACCGGAATACGGACCGACTGATAGCGCTTGTTTTACCATATCAAGCTCGATAACCTGCCCGGAGCCCCGGTCCCCGGTGAATACAGGCCCTACGACTTGGGATTGAATAACCACAGCAACCGAACTTCCAGTACAAATATCTCTCATAAGATCAATAGAAAGTAAAATTTAAAAAGTCTTTTGTATTGGATGAGCGCCACTTGGATTCCGATGTCCCAACTCTGCGGTCCTGCCGCCCGCCCCGATTTGTCGGGGTTGCGAGATGGGCAACCGCAGCCCCCACTAATGAACCAAGTTCCTGCCCCCCTCAATCATAGGAGATACAGTTGAATGTCGTCTTCGTTGCAGTGAGTAATCGCTACCGAGTGGTCTCGACACGATGTGGGACTGGATATTTCAAACTCCGATGGCACGGGACGGGACGGCTTATGCTCACCGCGACCAACTTTCTCCAACTTTGCTCGCCCCGCCCGAAGAAGACATCATCATAGATATAAAACTTTTCACAGAGTAATCACAGAGTAATCTTTTCCCCCAGCCTCAACTGTTCGGTGTCTGCCTTTCATACACCTCAGAAGATACCAGGTGCTCCTCTGAGGGCGAAACGGCAATGATGGTGCAAGTTTTGGATGATGCATTTCCCTGCCCAATTGCACAAACGCTTATGCATATATATAATTATTTTTTACTTGCACCTCTCTTCATGTTACTCATTGTTGAAAAAGACTGCGTAAGAGAGCGTGGTGAACGTCTAGCTATCTGAGAGAACATTCAACGGAATTAACCCAGCAGTTGCCTCAGGTCGGTTTGCATAAGTAGTCTTACATTATTCTAATTATTTTCGTTGGCCTACCGCCGCCACAGATATCCCTGACCTTCTCGACTATGTGACCTCAGTTCCCATTGACATTCGCTTCAGTCGGAGCTTGGAGCTCAAGGTTTGCAGAGATATGCCAGAGAAGGAACCGGAGCAAAAGGGCTGGAGTGGGTGTCAGTAAGTTTGTTTCCCGGTATTGGCAAATCAAGCGCCTCGCTTTAATCTCCGCCGCGGCTTCTTGTCGCCACCTTCATTGGAAATCTTCTACTTGACAGCTCCTTCGGTTGGTTCACCTTAAGTTGACATCCCGGGGCGTGCCTTTCTTTCGTTGGTTCTTTGTCAAAGCCTCTCACAGGTATCCCGTTTCGAGTCCGGCAAACAGGATTATATATATTGAAGCACAGATGACTCTTTCTTTTCCATCGAAACACAGGGTATCGAACATGTACACCGTTACGACGCCATCCTTCGGGTTCCCATGTAACGTGACTCCAGGACAAACCCATACTGGGTGATATTCTAGTTTACTTTGCATTTTCTGTAGGTGGTTTGGGCTTGTCGACGACTGCAACGCCAGTGCTGGACGCCCCGTAGTTCTTTGGGCTAGTACTGAGCTGACCGATGCGGCGGCTGTGTTTGGTTGCACTGTGTCCCTCAACGCTATTAACATATCGTTCTTCTGCATAGATGGACTAACGTAGACGCACTGGTAGTTTCCTTTCCAGCTTTTGTGCATATTGGCTCGTTGTTTGTGATGTGAGCGAGCTATGAGACGGAAAGTAAGGCACAACTCATCACAGGCCGATGATAAAGCTGTCTCGCCCGTTCTAGAATACGTACGGGTTGAATTCTGAGGTTAATGCGAGGCAGTGGAAATTCTGCTAGAGGTGTCTGGTATGGAGGAGGTGACCGACTTGGATAGCGTCTTATTCTTATAGCAGGCCAGACGAGCCGGCCCTGAGGAGGGATTAACACCGAGATATTTCTTGGGTGCATAATAGAACGATAGTTCGGCTCAGCAACCGGTCTTAACGTATGAAAGTGCGCTAGGGCGTTGCGACTTCGGAAGACCGTTTTGAAGGGCCTCTTGCCTTACAAATATCGGACGGACCAAAGACAAGGGAGAGGGTCAGATCCTTTCGGGAGATGTTTTCCTTTTTTGGTTCACGCGCCATGTCCTGCGAATCCACCCTTGGTCATCGCGGGGTATTCGTGGGTTTGAGACGCGCTTCGATACGAGCGGCAACTCGCAACGGGTAGGAGAAAGTGATGATGTGGAAAGCATGTGGATGAATGGCACCTTCGTATGGTACATTTGTGTTCTGACACCATAGTTCTCGACGACCACACTGTAAATGGTGTCCAAGGATTCACATTCCCTAGGCTGTAAAATTTACGGTTGAGGAGGTCTGTGGAGAGTGATTAGGATGAATTTGACGACCCTTCTCCAAAACTCAATTCCCTGGATTTGTATTTTGCGCAGCATTGAGGTTACCGCTTTTGGGTCTTGGAGTTGATAACGTAAACGACGACCAAAAAAGTTGTTATTCCCCCGTCGCCCTACCTTTTCCTTTGGATGAATCAAATACTCGGCAAAGTGGTGAAATGATGACCGGGTGAGTCTACAAAATCGGTCAGACTGCGTGGCAATGCGGCTATTCAATCGGTCCCGATTAACTGCCAACGGCTGCAGGGTGAATTACCCCGCAATCATACAAATGACGCTTAGAATCGGAGCTTTAATAATTTGCCAAGATAGGGAAGTAAGGAGAACACGAAAGGTGGGGCAACAGTGCGCAAATAGACAACGCGCGCATGACCCTGTCGCCTTCCCATTAGATCTGTCCCTTCATCGCTTGTGTACTCCCTGATAAACATTCTAACCCCTGCGGCATTTCTACCCGCAGGTGCCAGTTGATACAGGGAGATGTAGTGGGTAATAGTACCGTCCTGTGGTGCTGCATCTTTGCCAATCTGGGAACTTTGGGCTTCATGCGGCCATGGGAAGGTAAGCCAAATATGCGAAAACACTCTTGAGGTCTAGAGTATCGATGACACCCAGTATATCCACCCACGGCTCACTATCTTAGAAGCGAGAATTGACCTATCTCGAGCCGTACACGTTCCTCAAAGTGCTTCGTGATAACTGGTCAAGGGGACAGGCGAAGAAGATGGGCCGTAGGATGTCTTTCATACTGAGAAGGGAAGGAAAGGAAGAATTGCTACCGGTAAACAAAAAGTAAAATAAATGGAGAGAGAGGCCCCAGAAGGCCGCCCAGAGCCACCGGAAAAGGAGCCACCGGAAAAGGAGCCCCCAAATCGGTCAACCATACACGTCTGCGGGAGGCCGCTAAAGTGCGGAGCGATCGCATACTACTTTAGGAAGTCGAGAAAACTTCGGAGGGGGGGAAAAAAGTTCGCGGCGACAGGACGATGGGAAGAGTCAAAACACGTGGCAAAAATCGCCTGTGGGTTTCAGTAAGAACCCGACGGAGAAGCGCAGGATGGAGACGATTACATGCTTCGTCGCCACATTTGGAATTCTTTTCTGTTCGGTATCAACGAATCTCCGGGCCCGACGAAGCTTTTTTTTCCCTGCTTCCGAACAGGGAATGAATCTTCGCTCTCTTGATTTGCATGCCGTTCGCTCCCTTTCCTCTGAAACCGATGTCTTCCGCGGAGCGAAGGTCCCCACTGTGTATCCAGAGCCCCTGGCTAGGCCCGGGTTCCCACCCGTGCGCCAAATTATACCAGGTGGGACCCGGGGCTTTTCGATCCAGCCTGCTCACAAGTCAACTCAAACTCTACGTTTCCCACACTTCAAACATTCAACTTCCTCAACTCCGCTCACCTGATTCCGCTCCTAACACCTAGCTCGCTAACTAAATATTACTACGCCGATGCATGCAAAGAAGTAGGCGATATTTCTCTCCTTGTACTATGGTGACTGTGAAACTTACGAGATAATTTTCCTGTTTAGAGTTCAACCGGCGCCGCGGCTAAGTTGATCAGCATTTATGTTTAGCTTCTGACCCATCCTCCAAACTAATTGATGCTTAGGTATGTACTCTCACAAACTTCTGAGGACTCGGCAGTCTGGTACATATCAGGTCTGGCACCGGACGCGTTTCTCCATCGCAGGGTATTCCCCTCTCATCTGACAGCTTCGCGTCCAAAGATCAACCGTATATTATGGACATTTATGTACTAGTTTCTATTATAAGTTCATAAATGTTTCTGTCGGGCAATTTGCTTCCCCCCCAATGAAGAACCTCCCACCTAGGGTGAATTTTCCTGGGGTGGCACCCGGTAAAATTTGGCGTTTTCCCTGGGCCGCGAAACCGTCGCGGAATCCTGGGTGATCCTTACGCAAAACAAAGGTTTTCCTCGCGCAAAATTCCTACCCACCTCGGGCCAAGCCAGGGGTCTGGGGCACGCAGTGCCCGCTTCGAGGTGTGAAAAATAATGAATTGATATTTAAATAGAAATGCATCTGTCCTCCTTCGTCAGATGAAAGGGTCCTCTCCGGGATCGGCAACACGATGACATCGGACTACACAGGACCTAGCCTCACTGCAGACCATACAGCGCACAATAATACAACTCATTCGGAGCCTCCTGCCCGTGGTTTAGGTATGTATACCACAACGACACTAGTTCCAGGAGCTCCATCAACCTTAGGGCTGGTAGCCGACCCGCTGGTGTGACTATGAAGTTTATGAGTGACTTGGCATAATAAGCATCCCAAGGGTTTATACCACTCTAAACACGGAAGGAGTTACCGGTATACTGGCTCCAGGTGGTTTGAATATTTTTTCAAGCGGTTTCGCGGTGCGAATGAGCTACGTGACAGCAGACCTAAGGCAAGAGTGATGTCGATCAACCATAGAAACTACCTTATCGTTTTAGAGGCGAGCTCTGATCGAGTCGATGCGGTCAATGCAAGGGTAGTGGCGGCTGTACTTGTAGTGGGTTGGTGAGAGGAAGGACGGACGCCTAGGTCTACATAGCCCCGGTCCAAGTTCTGTTGGGGAGGTTAATGTTGCTTCCATCTCGCCTCATAATAAGAGAGTATTATAATACTATATGAATTGCTCAGCTCTAAAGGCGGGTTTAAGAATGATGGCGGATACTGGGATGATACACCGAAGCTGTCCCATGAGGATTTGCGAATACATACCACAGAGAGCTTCTCGCGCCCGGCTCCTCGGCAATTTTCCAAGCGGTAATCATATACATCGTGGATTCGAGTCGTGTGTAGCAAGAGTTAGACGCATTTGTCTTTGTGATTCCGGTCGCACGCCGTTCCGAATACCATCCCATCCAACCATCTTCTTTACGAATCATTGCCCGTTACACATCGAATGTTCCGTACGCCAGCGCTGGATTTCTTCCAGGAACGAATCCGAGGGGAGGGCAGAGTTGGAGAACCGAACCTCTCACCGGCCGTTTGGCGTGTTGGTAAGTAGCACGTGGTCCTGGGCCGCTCTCGAACAGCTTTCAGGTCACCCCTCTTCCTTGGCAACTTCGGCTTTGCTCATCTGCACCATTCCATTTCGGGTCAAACTCCTTTAAGAATACGGCGACCAGGAGCTTCCCAACGGCGTACGGAACAATCGGTTGTCCTTGGTGGTGCTTCTGAAACTCGTCACAGGGATCATACAGATTGTTGGTGAGAGGGTTGTCGAGAAGAATGTGGTCTTTTACCGCTTGTGGCTTGCTCATCCAATAATAAAACCGGAGTCGAATTAAATATACAAAGGTTGTAACGATATAGTTGCTTGAGGCTATACATATTCGGATATAAATGAGAGAATTTGCCAAATCCGGAGCGAGGAATCCGATTTTGTAACATCGTGTCGACTAGCTACGGATGCAGCAATCCCATTCAAACAGAGTTCAGGATCGAGCCTTGTCAGGAGACGGTATAAGAGTGGAGCGTGTAATAAAGGCGTTGTAAAGATGATACAGTCTGGTGGAATTTTGATCAAGGTGACGGTATGATGGTGTCCGAAGGGACGTCACAATCCAGCGGCCGTAGAAAGTTCCACTACCCGTTTAGCCTTTCGTGCCCCCAAACGAAGAAGGTGCCAAGCTAAGTCACAATTGGTCGTAGAACGGCCCGGAAATAGCCATGCTGTTTCCTATAAGGAAGATGCGGTGTAGAAGAACGGGCAAGGTAGACAGGGTAGGCAAGAGACTTTCTCATCCGGATTCATCTCCCGTAACTCCCGTTTTCCATTCTTTGAGAAGCCGATATTAAAGATCGCCGGTGGAACGCAAATTGCTACCAGCCCGCGTACTGTTTAGAGAGGTCAGCCATAATGATCCGACACCATTCATGTTTGGTGGCCAACCCAAGCCCTACACACCGAGTTGAATGTTTCCAGGCCCTCCCCTATCTAGATGAGCAAGCCGGTCATATATCATCATTCCCATAGACTCGGATCAAGGCGATCAAGCCCTGATACACGTAACACGGGTCGATTGTGACGATACTGGCTACGGGCGAGGAAAGAACAGTGAAGCGGACGACTTTCGGCAGTTTAGATTCATCTTACACGATTCATCTCGTCAACTTCTTTCCGCATTCGTTGTGAAGAGCGAACTCTCTTGACAGTAACCGCTGAGAGCTTGTGCATGGGTATGTTGACGAGGCATACTGCATGCACCCCAATGCAGCTCCTCTACCCCTGACTCGCTCTGAAAGCGTAATCGATAGACGACCGTGTGCTGGACCCGCGGAACCTATCTCGATTCAATACTTTTCTCAGAAGGGATTACGTGTGGGTAGATGATCCTTAACTGCATTTGCTCCTATCCCTCTCTCCAGCGTCTAATTTGTATCCAGAAATCCCAAGGCAACGTTAACCGAGGCCCTGCTTTGAACTTTAAATTCGACGTGGGAAGGCAAGCCAAACACGCGTCAACTCCCGGCGATGTATTCACTTACAACGCGTCATATGTTGCATGCAAAAATAAACAAAAGCAGCATTTACTGCGAATCATGTGACGAGGAGTCGACGGGAAGAACGAGAACGAGGGGCAATATCAGACATATCAGACACAGCACATCTCAGCACTTTAGGGAGGGAGAAGAGAGAATTGGACGAGGAGTAAATACCGAAGAAACAAAGGACAAAAAACCTCGAAGAACCTTAAAAGTGTGAGCTAGCAAATTGGGTCAACAATGGTACGCTGATACATCCCCACAAGACACAAAAGACAGTCTCGAAGCACGAAGCCATTGTACTCGGCCGACAGATCGCGAAGAAGCCTATCAAAGAACACGGCGACACCAAGAAGTTGGGAAGAGTCGCGACTGAGGCGTGGGAAGAAAGTGGTGGATTCTACCTAAGACTGCCCGGTCTTGGGAGCGCGAAGCCCTTCGTCAAATTGCTAGAGACGTTAACGCGTTGCAGATTCGACTATCAAGGCTTTACCCCTCGTGCCCCTATTCATCTTCTACCTTCCTCATCGAGAGGTTTTCCCTCTGGGTATGGGGGGCTTCGAGAAGGGAAGTAGATGCAAAAAGGGAGCTTCGCCCGATCGTTCTAGGTCTTAGATATCTCGGTGGCCTCCTGACAAGTTTTGCCAGCCCTTTAGCATGCAAACCTCACTAAAGACCCCTTCACAAATATCCCCCAAGTGAACAAGCAAATAACAAACACGAAACGTTATCACTATTAGTCATCTCCACCCTCCCGCCACGTAGTTAGTTTGTCTGCAAGGGCTGGGTAGGAGTCTGGCCTTTTGCCTTCTACGGCATTGAGGGCTTGTAAAGATGCGCACTGTAAGTCAAGTACTATGTCTCCCTCTCCGGGCAAAACGAAGAGGACAATAGGAATAAGAGCTTCTCTCGCTTATCTGCTGCTCGTATGACAGTCGCTGCGATATATGGCTCTGCATCGTGGCTGGGCCACAAATGAAGACAATTTGAGTGGAGCTTCAAGCGCGCGGGTGAACGGTCTGGTTCCGATCGGCAAGTTCTTCACGGGCCCCTCTGCTTCCCCTGACCAGGTAGCACCTAGCAACGGTAACAAACCGAGCCATGTGCACCGCAGACAAAACAGCCCGTAGAGGCCAAGAGGACGATGAATGGGCAGTAACCGCACAGGCACGAAGCACCAGCAAACACTGAATCGTTTGAGTATGATGTATGTGCTTTTTATCCAGCGCCTTTTATATCATTGATTTTTAGTAGTGAAATTTCTTTGTTTGGTGATGACCACAGTCTGTTACAGCGCGTAAAGTGGTACATGTGTGGTGTTTTTGGAATGCCTCGCCTGCCTGACGGCTAGGGTAACTTCTGACTGGATAACACTGCTAAAGCCAGACCTGATGGAAACGGTTTCTCAGCGGTGCTTCCGCGAAGAGGCTTCAACTAATCGCCCCAAATTTTGCGTACAGGTTCGTCACGGACAAGATGAGCCCGAACTCTCTCAGGAGCGCCCCTTCGAGTATGCCGTAGCAACGAATCGGGTCCTCCCCTCAAGCAGAGCAATTTTATATTCGCGTACGTCGCCCCCTTTGGGAGGTGGTGGCGTTTAGGCGGAGTCAAAATCGAAACGGCATGGCATGGCCACTGATGGATGTGCAGCTTTGCTCTTCGGGGGTCCGCTCCAACCCATGGCCAACGCAAAGTTCCCGGATATGAATGGACTTTGGCATTGGCATTCGGTTTGACGCCTTGTTTTCTGCACTCTGGTGAATCGGAACTTTGTATCAGCGTCTTCGATATGCATTCCACGGGTGGCGTCCTTCTTTCCTCCAATATTTGAATGGCACGGAGAACAGGTCCGAGACCACTCTCGTCGCTACTTACTCGTCCTTAAATATTCCAGTTCCCCAAAAGACAGTCGCGAGACTTAACCAAGCCCATTGTTCCCGCCTTTTACGTGAGCTATCCCAAGGTCCTGCGTCTTATGGAGTGCGGTAGATGTACTGTCCAGTCTCATCGTCTACTTGTAACTTTTGTCGAATGCGCGAGGCACGGATGTAAAAGGCTACAGAGGCCTTCTTTGTCCCCTTCGGTAAGCTCCGAAGCATGATTGGTCAAATAATGTCGCTTGTGAGAAGGGAACCCAGACTACAGGGGTAGATATCCGTTTCGCGCAACTTCCTTACGGGTATTCCCGAAATTTCATGTTCTCACATGCCGCAATTTGGGAAGTTTTCTCAGCCAAGCACTTTCTTTCTTTTTTACTGTGTAGCGAGTTTAACATTTCCTACCCGGACGAGATTGAATTTGGTATCTGTCACACTGCCGAAGCCCTGCTATTTAAAACAGAGAAAAGGGAGCAATTCAAATTGATTCTGAAAAATTTTCCATTCTTCGACTAACACAGTCGTGAAAAAAGAAACAGATCCACTTCAGTTCAGTGTGAACTTCGGGCAAAGCCCCGGGATTACCGAAGGCTCGTAATAGCGCACCATTTCCGTCTCACTTAGATCCGTCCTTCGTCGTATCAGGCTCCTCTACTTTCACGGCCTTGGGGTCCGGAGATCCGTGGTTCTTTCCTTCACTATGGGGCTCGTTGATCATGCGACTGCCCGCGTGATCCCCCCACTATCAGAGTCCCGCCGGAGTATCACTCGCAGGAGGATCATAATAGGACTCACCGACAGCTTTTATTAATAATTTGAAACATTGTGACTCCTATTTGACACTGGTGAATCTGAAAGGGAGCCGTTAAGACTTGACTAGCGCAGTGGGCGAGGTCGGGGAGAGGCCTCACAGATTGCCTGAAGCTGGACGTCGAGTTTATTCAACTTGATTTGAGAGAAATGGCTTTGGAGTAGCAAAACAGGAGATGGAGGGATGATTTAGTTGATTCTAAGCCCTTTATAGCAGACAACGCAGACGGCTTATATACGTACCAATTCATCGAGCTCTCTAGCTCCGTGAGAACAAGTCAATTATAGGGGATAAAGCTGTCGTGGAATTTTTATTAACGGGGGAACGGCAAAGGTATGATGTGCTTGTGACCGCCTTAACTTCTCCAGAGAATGGAATACCGCGAACGCTTTTTTCGACCCCCGCCGTCACGAGGCGTTCGAAAGCATCTCATAAGCCATATTCTTGTATATTTCGCACACTACGAAGAACTTTAGCACTTCCCGCCTTATCCATACCGAGATTGCTTCTCACCTTCTTGTTTCACAATGTACGCGGTTGGCTGAGGACCCACTGTATACCAGCACGTTGGTTCTTAAACAACAAAGTTTCTTACGCAGTTCAATTCTCTCCCCCAGGAATCTGGGACTTATCTCAATTTAACGTTCAGAGTCGAAGGTCATCGTAATGAGGGAAAGCTACCTTCGCCCCTATTCAGTCATTGCATAGTGCGCATTGCCGCAAGAACGCCGGGAGAGACAATAATGCCTGGGAGGCCAAAAATTCTTCTGCAATTTTGCCTCACGGCAGTATCCCCACTGCTGGACGGATTTCGCCGGCTGAGATCCAGTCTTCCTAAGGAACGGCGGATAAACAACGGTGACGCACTAACGCTCTGGGGAACAGCGTCATAACTGTTTCCCCCCTTCACTCGTAAATCAACGACATCCGTATGTTTTCAAGTTAGTGGTTCGTTTTGTGGTTGCTTGCATTCCGTGACGGGCCCTTCACCCAGGGAGCGGACCACCCGTGATCAGCTGCTGCTGACAGAAGGCTCGGGTTAACTGTTAAATGCCACCTAAACATCGAAGAGATGACACGCTGTCAATTCCAGCTTGATCATGGCAATACCATTTATTGAGGGTAGTGCGGCGATAGTGTCTTGGCCTATACGCCACCTGGCACTAATGCGTGGGTGACGGAGAGGATAATTGGTCCGGACTCATCGTCTAGTCATCATTTGAATATGGTAGGCATATGTAGAAGCATTAGAAATTTATAGTTTGATTCTAGGTCGGAGCTAAATTTGGTTGTCCGGGAGCAACGTCGGGCACGCTGACCTTGCACCAAGTGTATTCACGATTACCATCCGAGTGGACCCCATTCACACAGCGTCGTCGTCTGTGTCGTGGCATTCCGCACCTTCGAACTGTCGCGTAAACGAAAGGGAGGAGCATCAGAGCCCGCGGAAACCCCTAAAGACCAGCTGTAGCGATTCCAACCGATAAGAAAAGCAGACTCGTGCACGGATCCGGAGAGGCAGTGGTGAAATGACGTTGTTGCCACGCGTTTACCGCGGGCTCGAATTAATTGAAGACAGGCAAGCGGGTTGAGTTGAAGGGGGGTTAAGGTCGCTACGGCCGCTTTAATTACCTTCGATAAGTCACGGGACAAAACGAATGCTTTCTCATCATACGTATTGGACCAACCATCGTAGCAGGGGAATAGATAACCCTTAAGGACACAAATTTATTGCGTTTCAACCTAATCGTGGCGCCCTACTACATATGCACTTAGGTCTGTTCGGGTGAGCACACATCACGTATCGGGACGTCACTCAGGTCGGCCGCGAGTCTCGACTGGCGTGTCGAGCTGAAATAAAACAGAACATTCCATGAAAAGTATGCCGCCTCAGCACCAAGGACGGTCTATTAACTACAACCCGCTATGAGATGATCATCCCTCCACCCCCAGCTGTCCATCCAAGAGGGTCGGCACATGGGTTTCTACTTGGAGTTCCCGGAGGGCGTATTGGGTTCATCACTCTTGACCGTCGTGTCGTCCACCTTGCCGCAATTTGTGGGAAAGACAGCCATTTCGGGAGCGAGGCTAGCGAGTCGAAGATTGCCGAAAGTACATGACGATCGCTTGAGCTTGTGTTAGACCCGTTTGTGGACGAGGCTTACCTGTGGAGAGTTTGGCGTTGAGAGCCTAGTCCATTGCTGCACTGAAGCATTCTGGGATGAGCTGCGGGATGAAGTGCTTGGATGAGTGCGTGATCGTATTGGACGACGTCGAACGCAGACTCACTCTTAGTTGCACGCTGTAGCGGGATTGTTGCGAAGATAATTGACGCACTTAGAGATGGGAGATGGTAAGGTGTGCTGGTTGGTGGGGAACGAGACGTTCTGGTCCTCCTCTAAATATTCGCGAGGCGGACAAGCCCGTGCCCATCAGTGCCTCTTATCGCCATTCAACCTTTACGTTGACCAGGTAAACTCCATCGACGTGTAAAGGTCGTTATCGCACCGTATGCTGTCATCGAAGAAAAGAACAAGAAGCATGTCGTTAGTACGGCACGCGCCCTCAGGCAGACCAACTACTTACCACAATTCAAATGAAAGGTGCCCCGACTGTGGTTGTCGATTTTCTTTTTATGAGCGCTGTCAGTTGAACCTTCGTATGACACAAGTGTAGTTAGCTTCGCTAATTGCCGATTCACCCTGCGCTCTCTTGACCGCTTTATCCTAAAAACACGAGGCCAACACGCCCCGCCACTCGTCGGGGGAAGAGGCGCGGCTTGGGACCTTCAAAAGGAAAGGTACGATGTGGTGCGTGTGGATCCCGCTAGCGCTCTCACTAATAACACAGCTCTGGTCGGTGGCCGCCACCAGGGAGGCGGGGTCACGCAACTCTTTGTCCCCCAATAGGATTTCGCGCCCAATCGTGATACCCTGCTTACGCGGTTGCGATCTCCCGCCTCTGTTTCTGATAAGATTCTGCGTCATTGCGAGGCAACCGTCGGTGGTCTGACGTACAGAGGGTGTGAATGTGCAAGTGACAAGTACTCAGTGTAGTATTCAAGCATATAAAGCTTGAGCACCCATGAGACGGAGTGGTGGGCGGATCTCCGGTCTATCATACGCAGACAGCGCATTATCTCAATATCGCAGGCGGGCCGCAGGGGAATGGGAATGTGCCGGCTTTCGTCCCAATCCGGGCGACTGAGGGAACACATTGCGATTCCCTTCAGGACATGGCTTCTGCTCATGAAATATCGTAACATTGCCGCTCCCATCTAGTACAATCGGAAAAATGGAGAAAAGGGGATTATTCGCTCTCTGTAGAACACCGAGGTTAGTAATGCAGCATGTCGATGCGAACCGGAAATTATCTGACCTGAGATAAGGGCAACAATCATCCTAAGGGAATAGAAAGGGAGAAACGTGTCAGTTAGTATCGGAAGTTCGTTGATAAAGCGGACAGGTCGGAGCCAAATTGGGCACGTACCTGTAGAGGTAGTAGAAGAACGATACAAGGTAGAAGCCAAGCTTGATGAAGCACTCTTTCTTGTGTCCACCTAACGTTCGGAAAATCTCCGTTGCATCGTACATGTGGTTTTTGTTCATGATCCTAGAAGAAAGTGTATTCCGTAAGCCGCTGCGGGAGGTGACGTTGGTGTACGTTGACTAACTTTTGTACATTGAACGCTACTAGGGGCAGGTTGAGGAAGAGAGCGGTCCATTGGCCGGATAACAGGAAGCATAACGTTAAGAATGCATGGAAGCCCATCTCCGGGAGTACAAACTAATGGGGTGGGTGGAGATGGTCAGACCGACATCGAACGACTTTCATAATTATTTGAATTTCGTATCCCTCACCGTATTCAGCTTGTTGCAAAGATCGATGGGGTTAATGTAGTCGCATTCCAAGTCCGAGAACATAATGATCTGGAAGCCACAGGGAGCATCAATCGATAGCTCGGTCAGCTGCGGCCCGAGGAGAAATTTCCTGGGAGGACAACGTACGAAGAAAACCATTGTAAAGAGGAGCCCTGCTGCCGCGAGCACGCCGAAGAGGAATAACCAGCCTGGAATTCATTGAACGACGGGACGGACGGGTCGCATGAGCAAAATGAGATTCTAGACACGTCTTGGACGCTGGCCAAAATTTTGGTCTGGGACTCACCTGAACCCAACATTTTGGCTTTGTAGCGTTCGGATGAAGTGAAGAGAAGGTCGAAGAAGTCTTGAGATGGGAAGCGGCGGGACTTTGGGGAATACCACCGAAGGGATTGGGATGTGGACTGGCAACCTCTTTTCGCGCGTGGTGAGCCGCTGACGTACCTAAACCACATACCGCCGGTTATCCCCGTGTCGGATAAACCCGAACTCTCGAACGGCCGCCTCTCTCCCCTCGCTTCGTTCTCAAGAGCAAATATCACGACACACAAGGCATAAAAAGCGCTAGCAAGTGTAACTGAAGGTTGCCGGAGGTCTTTCCCTCTAGTCAGCGTTACAGGGTCCGTCGATCGTGTGCAATTTGCTTCGATTGTTCGTCATCCCACGCGACTCCATCTGCTCTCTTTTTCAACCACCATCACCATTCTGGTTCACCTTCACCCACGTCTCTAAAATGGACGAAAAGGCAGCCGACATGAGGAGTTTTGGAAAGGGAGGTCAACAAGGCCTTCCCCTTTTTGAAGCCAACGATCGGGACAAAAAAGAAGCGTACCGCAGAAAGGTCAAAAGCATCAAGCAAGCCGTCGTGCTCACAGGAGCCTTCACTTTCCTTTCAATTTGGGGAGCGTTTGGTACCGAAATAAGGGCCGTTTTCTCAGACGCCCCAACGGTGGAGCTCGATGAAGCTGCCTCGTGGGCATCCAGCGAGATCCGTCCGGGCAGGTTGAGCGCGTCAGAAGCCGAAAAGCTGTTCCTGTACGTGACTCTCGAGCATCCGCCTGGGCCACGCTGACCATCTTTCAAATCCCAAAGCTCTGTGCCGTCGCCTTCTAGCGCTCTGAAAACCTCCAGAGACTTCTCCGACGTCCCGCACCTTGGAGGCTCTCCCGCGGATTTCGAGCAAGCTAAATCGATCCTTAAAATCTTCCAAGACGAGCTCGGCATATCGCATGGTTCCAAAATCCCTCTCTTCGACGCTGGCTCCGTCGAATCACAAACTAGCACCCTCGGCATTGTCAACGCGACCGCACCTCGGGCATGGATTGATACGTACTACCCAATCCTCAACACCCCCTTGGAGAGGGAGCTACAAGTGATTGGAGAGGATGGAACTGTGGCTTGGAACGCAGACGTCGAGGAAGTGGGCGACGTGGCTGATCCGGCCGGAAAGTTCGCCAAAACAATCGGCGCTTGGCACGGGCTCAGTAAAGCTGGCGATGTCACGGTATGTGGCGCCAAGCCTCCCACTCAAGGGCGCACGCGTCTAAAAATAAACAATTTTATTTCTAGGGCAAACTGGTCTATGTCAACTATGGGAGCAAGGAAGACTTTGATGACCTCGCGGCAAAGGGAGTGAACCTTACCGGTACCATCGCGATTGCTCGCTACGGTTACCTCTTCCGAGGCTTGAAGGTATCACTTCCTTTCCATTACAAAGTCTAATGCACACACTAATGACCTCGCTGTGATAGGTCAAGGGCGCTCAAGAAGCCGGGGCGATCGGTAAGGGTCTTCACGTCACGGTATCTCGAGGTCTTACCCCATTTCGTAGGCTGCGTGATCTACTCCGACCCACGAGACGATGGAAGTGTAACGATTGCAAACGGATACGCACCGTACGTTGTGCATGTCATCCAGCCTTCCTAGCTTGACTGAAAGATCCCCTGATTCTGGTTAGGTACCCGGCGGGACCCGCACGCAACCCGTCCTCCGTTCAACGCGGGAGTGTCCAATTCCTATCCAAATACCCAGGAGACCCAAGCACGCCAGGCTACCCTGCATACCCAAACGCAACTCGCGAGGACAGCTTGAACATTCCCTCGATCCCCTCTCTACCCATTTCGTGGAACAACGCTCAAAAGCTTCTCGAGGAAATCCCCAACTTCAACTACGCTCTCGACGGCACTCAAAGCAACCGGAACATCAGGCTCAAGAACGATGTGGACGTCAAGGTCACTCCGATTTGGAATACGATGGCCGTGATTCCGGGACACGTAAAACAGGAGATCGTGTTGTTGGGATGTCACCGGGATGCGTGGGTGTTGGGTGCTGCCGATCCTACGTCAGGCACCGCCGCTATCGTCGAGATTGTTAAAGGTCTTGGTACTCTAATGAAGAAAGGGTGGAAACCGTTGAGGACGCTCGTCATCGCTAGTTGGGATGCTGAAGAGGTACGACCCTCCATCACCTAACTCAAAACCAACCCGCTGACCCCACGACACGCCACTCTGCAGATCGGTCTCGTCGGATCCACCGAATACGGCGAAGACTTCCACGACTTCCTCAGGGACCATGTCGTAGCGTACCTCAACGTCGACGTCGCTACAAAGGGTTCTCGCTTCCAACTCGGCGGTTCACCCTCTCTCGGCCACCTCCTCCGCCAAGCCGCTATCGACATCCCCCACCCTACGAAAGCTAACAGGACGCTCTGGGACGCTCGCAAAGATTCTGGACCTCTGACTGGACCCAAGGCCACGAACCTGCTTGGCCGAAGCGTGGAGGAAATTGGCGCGGACCATTACGCGGAACAGCTCCTCATGGAAGAGTTCGCCAAGCCAGATAGCTTGAACATTAGGCCACTTGGAAGTGGGTCTGACTACACTGTGTTCTTGCAGAGGATCGGCGTGAGTACTCTCAACTTCGCATAAACCACCACTCTTGGCGTTCTCAGTTTTTCCGGCTCACCCTGAGCGACGTCGGGTTTTACAGATCGCCAGCTCTGACGAAGGCTTCGGCGGCACTTATACCGACCCCGTGTATCATTACCACTCGGTGTACGACTCTCAGCGGTTCCAGGAGTTGTACTCCGATCCTGGGTTTGTCCGACACGTGGCTGTTGCGAAGCACCTTGGACTGGTCACCCTGCGACTTTTGCAGCCCCCGCTCCTGCCTTTGAACACCACTCAGTATGCGTTGGAACTTGGGACGTACCTTGAAAAGTATGATGGAACCTGGTTGTATTTGCGGAAAAGAACTTTGCGCTGATCGTTTCCCTTGCCTTTGCCAGGGTCAAGACCTCGGCTTCGGAACTATCCGTTGACGCCGATTTCTCTGGACTGGAAAAGGCTATCATCTCGGTCCAAGATGCAAGCCAAGAACTCGACCGCGTGAAAGCGAAGGCGGTTAAACGTTTGGAAAAGGCCATTGAGGATTTGGAGAAGCACAAGAAACGACACTGTACGCATTCTCGATGGGCCAAGCCTGCTAATTGGGTTCGAAAGATGTTCGGTGTCCACAAACATCACGAGCACCGTCACCATGACGCGGCCGCAGCCCCACGCTTGGGTCGAGCGGCGGCAGACAGGACCCCAGCTGCCGTCGAGGAGGACGGATTCGACAAGCACAAGTTGCCCAAGCGAGTGCGCCGAGTAATGAAAGCCGCTCAGGCCGTTATCGCCATCAACAAGAAGCTTTCTTCGTTCGAACGTGGGTTCATCAATTCCGAGGGTATCAAAGATCGAGAATGGTACCGCAACCTCGTCGTCGCGCCAGGAAAATGGACAGGTGAGGCGAATGTCATGTTACGTCTTTTTTTTTTGGGTCCAACACCCCCACGCTGACGCAACCTCTTCCTTCTTCCTTTTGTATCCCAAACTTGGGGTACGGTTAGGCTATGGCGCTACAACTTTCCCGGCGTTATCCGAGGCAATCGAGATCGAGAAAAACGCGACGCTGGTTGAACACGAGATCCAGCGACTTAGGATCCAGCTCGTCCACTTGGCAGACAAGCTGCAGTCATAAATCCATCAAAAGCCTCCTACAAACATGGACATTACATAAAAGCACTCTATTATAATGTTCTGGAATTCGAGCGGGAGCGGGGCTGGTGGTGCGAATTTGGAGGACGAGTCTCCAGCGTCCGCTTGTTCTCTCCCCACCCATCCCGATTCTGCTCCTACCTCCGTACAGCTGGTCTCGAGTATGAGTCTGTCTATGCTTCTCGTGGGTCACGAAATTGGAGGCGGAGAGCCAAGTACACCGTCGTTAGAACAGCATGCGAGGTTGACGTCATCGTCTTGGTGGCGCCCACTACGAATATCTCCACCTTCCAAGTTCAAACCCAGTCGCTGTTTAACCGGCGGGATGCGAGAATGTTCTGGGAAACTTGAGTGGTTTACTGGAGCCTCGTCCACGTTGCGGTGGAGCAGGCGTCACTTGCCTGCAGGCCCCACCATGACGCGGCCAAGCCCCACTGGTTGCGTCCTTGGGCACCCACCAGCTCTAATACATAAATACCTCGCAGAAACGAAGCTGTTTCGTTCAACAAGACATCTACTTCAGCGCACTTACCTAACTACTTCACATCTCAAACACTCATACTCATCATGCCTCTTTTCGGACGACGCCGCCATACCACCACTACTACTCGCCGCACCCACCACACCACTGGTACTACTACTGGTCATCGCACCGGTATGTTCCACAGGAAAGATCCTAACCGCCGCGCTGCTGGCTTGAGGGTGAGTACCGATATGAGCATTGACGTGATGTCATGTCGCTGATCGATGTCGCATAGGCTGCCCTTTCCAACCCCCATACCACCCATGACGGACGCAAGAGGGCCGAGGCCGAGCTTCATTCTATGGTAAGCTACAACCGCGCGATTGAAATAACTATCGAGATCTGACGAACTGTTCGTAACTTAGGGTCGCTCCGCTCATGTTCCCATCACCACCAAGATCAAGCGTACCTTGGGCATTCGCAGCAGTCCCAGGCAGCACAACACGGCCACCTACCGCTACTAGATTATAATCTCTCACTCTTACTTAATGCTCGATGATACCACTGTAGTCAAAACGCGTTTCTGAAAATGGGGAAATTTGGACTGTATCAATAATATCCACCTATGGTTCTATATGATTTATCATGACCGTTCCAATGCGAAATCCTATTCTACGTCAAAGTGTACCGCGTAATGGAGGAGGGTGAGACATGTAATGAACAAAGTAAGAGAGGAGAGAAAAAGTCTTGGGAACCGAAAGGTATAAGTACGATGTAATGATATGGCAACAAAGGTCCAGAGTAGTGTCATGCGTGAATCCGGTCATCCGAGTCAGTTCGAGGAGAAGAGCTGTGCTTTGGGGGTTCCTAACCGCGCCAACGGCCGTCAGCTCATGACCGGGATCTAGTTCGGAAAACTCACGGTTCGAGTGCTAGGTGCCCCTAACGCCTCTCTCAAGGGTGACTGATGCACCTTCCCAAAATCTATAGAGACGAGCCATCGGGAGTCGAGGCTGGTGAAGCGTTGGCGCCGCCAAAACGCGTCCGTTCCATCCGTCTACCCCTCTTCGGAGGCTCCTCCTCTTCGTCGGTCGTCGCTGTCTCAACCACATATCCGAGCGCACGAGTGAGGACCTTCATGCCATGCACGGAAGCGACCATAGCCAAGCAAAATGCGAGCGATTTGGCCGAGTCAGCGAGCCGTGGGTCGATGTCGATGGGCACCGCGGAGATGATTTGGTTCTGGAGGTAGGCGATGGACGTTGCGTTGGGCATCATGGAAGAGAGCGTGGCGAAGGACATTACTGTTACAAGGAGAGCAAAGACGAGGGAAGAAGCAAGAGGTAGGGACGTGTGTCTCAATGAGTGGGGGGCGACGAAGGGCAGGGATGAGGGGAGGGGGGCAGTCCAGAATAAAAACGTTCGAAAAAGCCGAACAAGGCGGGCTGGCATGTGAAATTGGCAGGGACCGGGACCCTGAGATAAGACGGACCGAATCTCCGTTGAATAGTTGTATTGCGATAACGTTTGGCTGCGAACCGGCTTAGGATATATATGGCAGATTTTATCTTAAAATACGAATCGGAAGGATTTGGAGAACTCCGTGCCATGACGACTGGGGGGATGAGTGTTCAGCAATCCGAGTCGCAGATAAGATAACAGCGGTCCGCGCGCGTGCTTCGATTGAAAAGACCTCGAAAATCAAAGCTGTTCCATTTTAATCACCCTGAAATGTTCCCTTGGGAGATAATAGTGTGATCTCGGCCGCGCGTTTTTTTCAGACTCGAGGAAATGAAGTGGACTTGTGTGCGTTTGCGCCACAAAGTCGATGCGGCATATATATATCGCAGTACACAAACTGACCCCTCGCACCGCCCATACCGGGTACTTATACATATGAATCCATTTCCTCGCAATGCAAGAAAACTTTAAACCCATCTTTCGCTTCTCTCCCTGCTTTTTTCTTCGGATACACTTCCTCGATTTTTCAGAAACCGTACCAAAAGCGTCATGTCGCGGTTTGAATCGGTGAGCTTTCTTTTAGCCTAGACTCCTGCAAGCTGCGCGATTGACATTTAATACCAAAACAGTTTCATCCGTCCTCGTCCAGACCTCCCCATGCACCGAGGAGAAGACCAGAAGCACACTCCGACCGGGGAACGCGGGAGAGATCACCCCCAGTACCATTTATTCCTCCAGAGGTATATCGTGAATTAGGTATGGGCGACGTCAGCTTGGAGACTGAGTTCGAGCGGCTAGCAACTGCACAAGCTTGGGGGTAAGTGGACCCCACACTGGTTGATTCGGTCCGAACGTCACTGATGTAATATAATTTTGGGACATCCCTTCCCATTTTAAATCAATTATAGTCCACCTGCAGGTCTCGGCTTGGACGTTTCCGGAGGACAACCACCGCTTCCAGCTCGAGAACGTCGAGAACGTGATACGAGGCAGCACGAGAGACAAAGGGGCTCAGGGAGGTCGACTCGCCATGGACCACAACCTACGCCGTCGACCTCCTCAACGGCAGTCCCGAACCTGCCGCCGTTTTGGGCCTTGACATCGCAGGGTCCGAGACCGGCGACACCGCCGCTCCGGGCGTCCGAGAGGCATAGCAAAAGGAAAGGTCACGAACGAGCTCGGCCCCAGGAAGTTCCGATTGCCCCAGCTGCTCCAACCCCAGCCCGTACGAGCAAATATGATGTGCGGAGCTTGTCGATGGGTCTCCAAGAGCTTTCCACGAGGGACCCGACTCGCTTAGGTCCTCCAACCCCAGATCTCCCTGATACTCCGTTTCGTTCCGGAGCAATCGATCTTCCTAAAAGGGCAAGAAGGGCTGAGCAAACACGAGATCGACAGCCTGGTTTGAGAGATGGAGCGCTCGGCAGTCGGAATCGTAGCCTTTTGCATCCACCGGACGTTCCGCAGTTTGAAACTTCGCCATATTCAGCTACCGAGATCCCTAGAGAGCGTAGCAGGCGTGACTATTCATCTCACCAACCGAGTCCACTGCGGAACGAATGGTGATAATGGACTCGAAGGGAGGACATGAATGACGCAAGAGTGTTATGTACTAGATATGTTTTAATGTGTTATTTTGGACAAGAATTCTATTTTATTCGAAAATAAAACGTAAAAAAACAGCTAGCGGAAGAAGTTCGAATCTGAAAGGAACGTTTAGTGAGTTAAGACCATCTCGCAGAAGCGCATTCTCCGAGACTCACTCAGCAGCCTGTCAACGAGAAGGATTCACGCCCGAACGCGGGTTAATATTAAGGCCGTGGTGAAGGCGGGCATCTCTTTAGGAAATCTCGTACAACTATGTCGGCTAAGGGGCGTGCGGACTGCATTCGACTGAATACAGCCATCGCCTGTTTGCAATATTCGGCTGCTTCCTGGACCCTGCCTTGACAAGCACATACATTCTACTGACTTACCTATAGACCCTAAGCGATCTGCAATTGCTGACCTTCGAGAGTTCAAAGAACAAATAGATTTCCGGGGAAATTGACGTTTGGAGTGCTTATGTAATGCCCCGGCCTTCGCTGTAAAAAAAAAGTGGATCCTTTCCAGGGCACTCAACAGAAATCCTCCTCGTACATTGAACCCCTAGTTAAACTGTTTTAAATTCTCAGAGTAATCCGTATCACTTGACCCGTCATCCACGCCAAGCCGGCTCATCTAGAGCACGCCTGGCTAATACTCGATCATGAGAGGAGGGAACCTGGGCACTCCTCCCCAGTCCCCCACTCGCTCCGCTTTATATCTAAGTATGTTAATGGAGCCGCTACCTGGGCTAAACAAAGAACTGTCGCTTTTTGGGAGGTTCGCTCGCGCAAGGACGTCGAAAGTGAATGAATGCTGTCCGACTTGGGGATGCGAGCTACGATAAGCTGTCCTATGTACACATTCTCAGTGGCCTGATAGGAGTGACCTCAAATGCCTTACCCACTCGATACAAGTCGTCGATCTCGAAGAGTAAGACCGTTATTTGACATGGAGGACAACATGTCGGTCGGTGAAACTACTGGGTGTCGACATCCCCGACAGGAAGCGTAGCAATGACCTATAAATGGGCTCCAACTCTACGAATCCAAAAGAGATTTCATCATCAGCTAGAACATTACTCCTCACAGTCTACCAGCAAAAACTCGCTTAAGTCTCAAGTTATCATGTCGGACGGCCCAAATGTAAGTAACCAAAGTTTGCCTTTCCCGTCGATTATGAGGTTACAACTCTTCCCAAAGCGTTCCAGTACCTATCCTAATAGCCAGAGTAAGGGTAAGGGTAGAGAGGGGGAAAGCGCTCCAAGTGCGCCCACATCGACATATACTGCCAGTGGGGGAAGCTGGAACCCTCCGAGTGCAGGGAGCTTGGGTTGGGCCCGAGTCCCAAGCACCTCTTTCCCAGTTTCGGCATCCACAATACAGCCTGGCTATGCCACACAACCATATAATACTTCGTACCCAGACGACCCCCTAGCATATCTTGGTGCGAATGTATCGATCCAGCCACAATCGTTGCCCGGGGCAGCGACCACTTCGTACTTCCAGCAGCCTCTGAACCAGGCGCAATATACCACCCCTGGCTACCCAAACCTACCTCCTTCTACCAGTTTTGCTTATACTACAAGTTCATCAAGCCCATTCGATGCAACGGAGTCACCCCCCGCACCTGGAACTATGTTCCCATACCAAACTACCACCAGTTACCCATCGCAAGCATCGCAAGATCAGCCAAGAACTGGCAGCTCTTTATCTCGGCCATCCTATCGGGCGGTACGCATCCCCGGAAGGAGTGACACCGGCTCCTCGAGTACATCCCTCGCGCCTGGGACTTGGGACCCAAACCAATTGCAAATTCCCGGTAGTACTAATGTACAGCAAGCTCAGACAACTAGAAGCTCTTTACTTCGGACATCCTATCGGGCGGTACGCGACCTCGGATCGAGTGGCACCGGTCCCTCGAGTACATCCCCCGCGTCTAGAACCGGGTACCCAAGCCAATTGCAAGTTCTCCGTAGTAGTAATGAAGATCAATATCAGACCATTACAAGCTCTTCACTTCAGCCATCCTATCGGGCGGTACGCGAACCCACCGGATCAAGTGGCACCGGTCCCTCGAGTACATCCCCCGCGTCTGGAACCCCGTACCCAAGCCAATTTCAAGTTCCCGGTAGTAGGAATGAAGAGCAAGATCAGACAATTGAAAGGTCTTCACGTCGGCCATCCTATCAGGCCGTACGCATCCTTCCCGGATCCACAGGCCAGCAAGGTGCGACGCAAACACCGGCGATATTAAGTTGCCCTCCGAAATCCTTATTAACATGTATTATCGCGCTTTATCCAGGTCTGAACTATGCCCCCGCCCCCGCCCCCGTTCCAGGTTCAACCAACTACCAAGCATTCGCGAGCGTTCCCAGTCAGGGAGCACCCAATGTAGTCGTCGGCCCCCAGCAATCGAATCCTTCAAGTACGACCCGGCCAGGGGGAGTTCGAAGCCGCACAAATCAGCCCGGACAAGGTGTTTTCCAGGCTGTTGTTTCCTCGAGTTCGACAGCTTCGGTTTCATCGCAAGCCGCTCAGGCTTCCGCTCAGGACAGGTTTAGTCTCAATCCCCCTGAGTGGACAGGATGCCGATGCAAGGTTTCATTCGCGAAGTCCGAAATGAGTCGCCATTGGAGAACGGCCTGCCCTGATAACCCATCTCGTGAGATTCATCAATGCAACGTGTGCGGCGAGACGTTTGCAAGGAGGGATACCCTGAGAAGACACATGAAGGCACATTCTCCGACCTAGACACCCTTCCCAATCTCCACCCGAACTATCTACTGTTTATTTGCTTCTTTGATTTATCTATGGTCATTTTATTCTGGAGTTAGACTTCTTTTTTTCTGTATCCGTATCTCTACTTGCTCCTTGTTCTCTTCCATGGCTTTGTATAGCGACCATTGAGCATTAATATCTTCTCTAAAACTAAACTCACGCGTGTTTTCGGGAGCAAGAGATTATGAAGTATTGAGCTAGGACAGAAAAATAATAAATACAGACAGGTTGGGATACGCTGAAGAGGCTTGGCGGTCTGATTTACTCCAGGCCGTCGTTGAGATCGGCAATGGCGGCGCTCTTGACGGGGCCCTTGTTGAGGTATTGCTCCGCAGTTTGGCCCATCTTGGTAAGCACCTTCGAACGAGAGTTCCTCACAGCAGACTACAATAATATTCTGGCCCGACATAAAGTCCATCCCTAAAATAAATTGAAATAGACTTACCAATCGCTGGGTCTCGCCCTCGCTCTCGACTTGAACGGATGGTGGGTCATCATATTTTTTGGAATGACGCGGAAGTCACGAGTGAACAAGTTATGCACGAGTTTGCTCCTGGGTGGTTAACGCGGAAAGGGGGAACCGCGCTGCCCAGTGCTTAACATCCTCCTAAACATCCTTGTGGTTGAGCTTCCGTTTGATCAATAGCTTGAAAGCGAAGGCGGTATTTTGGAGTTACTGCGACCTGGCGCTTGGTTGGCAGACCGAACTAATCGCTCGCCGTGCTCGGTGAAAGGAACGACGGAAGGTGTCCAGTCAGCGTTCGCGATGCGACGAGGCCTGGCCTTCCATCAAGGAGACGCAAGCG
>KN823341.1:1852-34265 GCA_000827465.1 Tulasnella calospora MUT 4182
TTGCCGTTATCGCCATTACCACTGTTGTTGGTGTTGTCGTCGTTCTCGCTGTCCTTGCCGTAGCTACCGTAGTCCGGATCCCCTTCCTCATCACTTTCATCATCCGATTGCTCGGTAAGGGGTGGCAGCGTTCCGGCACGACTAGGGAGTGCTCCCAAGTCGTCAGAGTTGGTACCCCAAAGTGGAACACTACGCAGAGCTGGAATGGTGGTTATCGATGCAGGGATAGGTGGCCGTGGCAAGGGAGCGGTGATTGGGGCTCTGGACGTCGACGCTTGAGGTTCAGAGTGTGGTTGGTCGACTTCCATCGGCAGCTCCCTGGAGTCCGAAGCGAACCTGAGGGTCTGGTAGGATGGTCCAGCCTGAGAGGTGGACTGAACATGGCCAGCAAGACGAGGACGGGTGAGTGGTTGTTGCGTTCGAGCCAGTGAGGTGGCCTTGAGAGCAGCCTTTCGCTCTCTTTCTTTCAAGCGTTTGCGCTCCCGCTGCCATTAGAAGAATGTGTTAAAGCAAAGGAGCTAATCCATGACGTGAACATATCCAACTCACATCAAGGCTTGTCATTGACTGGGCTGACTCTCAGAGAGGATATGCGGTGGGCACTAATTGGTGTAGTTAGAATTTAAATCGATCGACGAAGGCAGATGCACCAACCGCACAGGCTATCACATGTATTTGGCACCTCTCCCACTTGCCTAATCGCCAGCAGTATCTCCGCACACGCCGCATTGAGGTTTTGCCCTGTAGGTCAAGTCCAAGTTGCTGCTGCTTCATCACACGGGAGTGAAAACCTGACGGAACTGGGATGTGAGGTGCTGGCTTGGTTGTGGTGGCATCAATGGGGGAGGTGGTGGTGGTGGTGGCGACGGCGGCTATGGTGGTGGTGAGATGGGTGGTCTAGGAGGGCGTCGATGGTGGTGGTGGAGACGAAGACTTGACAACTTCCGGACGCTGGCCAGCGATACATGGACATAGGGCACTCAAGTCCGCTAAAAGGGATGAATATCAATTAGGTGGACATACTTTGAGCATGGAGACTTACTTGATAACCAAATTAGGTAGTGAAGACTTCCAAATCCGGATTAAGAACGTCGTTGCACCAGCCCTGCCACGATCCCCCCACACCTCGTACACCTCGACCCTCAGTAGTCACGAGTTTGACGGCCCAGCGGCCATACCCCAGGCGTTCCTGAAGGTGAGAGGTCTACGAGGGTCGGTGTAGCGTGCAAACCTTGGCACGACGCAGCAATCGCCCTACAAGACCAGGTTCGTCGGTGGCCCAAGAGGCGGGTTGCTCTCCCTCCACCGACCCCACGGACCTCGACCATCAGTAATAGCGAGTTCGACAGCCTGGCGGCCATACCCAGGCGTTCCTGCAGGAAGTCTCCGATGGTAGGTACGGTGGTACCGGTGTGGATAGCGTAAAGCCGGACTTGAGCCGCGTCGAAAACTGGCCAGCCAGCGGGAAGACGTGCGGAACGGAGGTTGCCAGGCACCAGGTGTTGGTCACGGTGGTATCGGTGGTGGTGAAAGTGGTGACGACGGTGGCGGAAAGGGAGTCTGCGAGGACGTTTTTGGCGGCGGCGATGGGGGGACTTTGACGATTTGCGAATGCCCACCGGCTCTACATGGACATAACGCAATCAAGTCCGCAAAAAGGGGGAAATGTCAATTAGGTGTATGTAATACTTCGAGCCAAGAGACTCACCCATTAACCAAATTCGAAACGAAAGACTTCCGGCGTCAGATCACCGTCCCGCCGGCCCTGCCACCATACCACCCACACCTCGTACACCTCGATGTGCAGTAATAGCGAGGTTCGCGGCCCAGCGGCCACACCCCAGGCATTCCTGCAGGAGGTTTCCGAGGGTAGGTGCAGTGGGACTTGAGCCGGTGTCAAAAAAAATTAGCGCGCCAGCGGTTGATTTTGAAATTTCAAGTGCACCGAACCCTCGACCGGATACGGTCTCCGCTGGCACGGTCGAGGGGTGCGGATGATGTTGATACCGTGGACTAAAGAACATACAGCGATAGACAGGCCGGGGGTCGTCGGTCTTGGTAGTTGATTTTGGGATTTTGCGCTGCAACGGGGCGCAATGGGCTCGCCAAGGACAACAGGGACAACAGGGACAACAAGGACAAGGTTGTCCCTGTTGAGAACCACCGAGCTCGTAGCGCTGCTGGCTCCTGTTTTCTCGCCGCTGTGCCATGGGCCGCAAAAAAAAAAAAGAGAAAAAAAAGAAAAAGAGAGCCACAATCAAGAGAGAGGACTGCCGCAAGGCCTGCGGCATTCCGCCTAGTGGGGCTCGTGGCGATCCTCTCTCTCTCGGAGTGAGGGGGCGGAGGCGACGGGAGAGAAAGCACTGCCAAAAAAGGGCGCAACCCAAAAATCCAAAAATTCAGGGACAGCGGACGGTGATCCCCGACTCCCCGGCAACCAAGGATTAAGCCAAGCACACCTTCGCGCAGAAGGTCTCTAAGCGATTGCTAAATAATAATAATAATTGATCTGCAACAATACCTACGTGATTTGAGCGGCGAGGAAACCGATGAACGGAAGAACCGAACGACCCGGCACAGCGGAGCGCCCATGCGGAGCTATCGTCGGACATCAAAGGCCGGCCTCCCATTTGATAGCCGAGCAACACGTGCCATCGTCCGACATTTGTCAGACCCCCTCTTGCCGTTCAGCTCAACCAGGGCCCCGCTCTTCAAGGAGAAACAAGATAGTGGGTAAGAATGTACAAGTGCTAGTAGATCAACTATCTGATACCAGTAAATGGATCTCCCTTTGCTAGCTCCCTTTTACTGTCAAGTATTCAATATTTAACAGGTGACCAAACACAACCTGGGACAGCTCCACTACGAGGACGTTCTAAATTGTGCTAACGGCACTTCGGATATAGCGGTCAACGGATATAGGCTTTACGCAGTGATTCACTAGCCCAAATCCTGTTGCCTTCTCGTTTCCAGGACCGGAGGGAGACTTGAGGTGTGAATTCTGAAGGAACTCCCTCTGTTTTCCTGAGAAAGGAGACTTTTGGTTAGAATTCTTGGTATGAGGAGGTTCCGGAGGAGTACATGTACTTGGCTGGGATGATGCCTCCGCCCGTTCGTTCTACTACCACCGCCACCAACACGTCACCTGGGAACAATTCCGCATTGGGTTTAGATAGGAGGAGTAGGGCTGTAGTCGTGCGGCCGCCCGTTGAGCAGGATCAGGATGAAGAAGAGGAAGAAGAGGAAGATGGCAGTGATGGAGAGGAGCGGGGAGAGGCGAGGAGAGAAGACGTTACGGCTCATTTGGCAATGGACGACAAGTCTCATTTGGCGAGGCTGCATCAGAGCAGCAGTGCACCTTCCGCTCCACCTGCGCTCGACTCGGAAGATGAGGATGGACAGGATTTGAGAGCGGCCGTCCCTCAGGAAGAAGAGATCTACGAGCTGGAAGGATCCGGATTGTCAAGTCACCTCCCACCGCCACCGCCGCCGACGTTACTGCCAGCTCCACCGGCAATCACTTCAGCGCACCTGTTCTTCCCCCCACCTCCACCTCACGAAGCATCAGACTTGCCTCGCTACGTCGCCGGACCATCTGCACCGTCGCTTCTTGGACCGGAGAAGCTCTCGATCCTGCCGTCCGCTCCCGAGGACGCTGCTCTTGGGCCATCCGAACCTCCTGTCCTCCCTTCGGCGCCTCCAGCGGAGAACGACCAAGCTGCTATTGGGTCAGCAGTCGTCCCGTCTGCCCCGCCGATGGTGGAGGATGGTGAGGTGCAGCGGGAGTCGAGTTTGGTTCCTAGCGCGCCCCCAATGGAGGAAGGTGATGGAAGTTAGGTCCGAGTCGTGCAGCTTAAAGGGCTCCGTTTGGAAAATCGACGTGATTAAACATGCAAACTAGTCATAAATTATCTTCTTTTCACTGACGTTCGTCAGCTCGAATGCCGTTACTCGTATGAGTTCTTTTTGACTTTCACCGCTCCTATCACCATTACTCTCATCCCCCTTCATACACCGCTCTCCGTTCACTCGCTACTGCGTATGAGGAACCATCGTCCTCTTTCGTTTCCCCCGCTTTCGATGTCGCTTTTTTGGTGTGATTAATGTTGCTTTATTTCAAACAGTAAATTATTACCCCCAGCATTATTCAGTTTTCGCTTTTTTGATTTTAAGTCCTTGTGTCCGAAATACAAGATGAGATTAACGCTTTCGAACTCTAACAACGTCGGGCGTTCTTTCTTAAGCTTTCTGCTTATTGCGTTAACTTGTGACAGGCTCTTCAGTCTAGCGGCTCTGCGGCCCTTCAAAGGTGGTTACACTCTGCCCGTCGTGGGCACCCGCTTGACCTAATAGATCTACGAATTACCCCACCGTTCTTGAAATCGGTAGCGGCGCAGCCGCGCCGGGTCCCCGACTCATAGAGAGGTAAGGCAATGGGTTACATGAGCGAGAGCAGCTATCAGTAAATATCGGGCCATATCATACGATGTAAGATAATCGAGAATAACACATAGTGAGAGACCTTCCGATGACAAAAGCAAGAGTGAACATGATCACGACAGATCATTTTCATGTCTCTCGCGTCACTGTTTCATTGTGCATCTTCATTTTTCTTTGCTCCTGGAAGGACTCGAGGGTATGAGGAAGGCTCCAGACAAGCAGTCTTTCTTTTCGAGTTTACAATCAACTGAAAAAAGGAAGCCAGGCAACGATTTCGAGTGTGCGGCAATGAATTACGTGTCAGCCAGAGCTTCAGCAAAGCAAAAGAGTACGAACCTGGCTTTCTTTCGGTTCCCAAAGAACTCGAGGGAGTCACTGGAGGCGGACCCAACCGGCGGAGTAATAAAGCAGACTTTCTTGAGGGTACGGAGTAAAATAACATGGGGCGTCCTTCTGGGGGTCTTGGAACTCCGTGGTGGACCAAATTGCGTGCGGGAGCATCAGGAAAAAAAGCCAGAGCCATAGCTCGATAAGCGTGCTGTGTACAGTGTGGTAGCGCCCGTAGCACGGCCCCGACTCCATAGCACTTTGTATCACCAGTAGACCAAGTAAATTACTACAAAGGCATTGAGACCTCCCGATAGCCGCGTTAATTCCATACAGTGCACCTGACACAAGATCCCTTTCTACCAGCAATGCCCGGCGAGTCCCTCACTATAGGCAGCAATGCAAGGCTCCGGGAACCATCACATTTCACGGCCATTTTCGACACAATGTCCCCATCTTTGTACATGCTACTTCTGAGGATCTTCATTGGAGTACATGCAGGCTGATGAGGGGCTTATTTTCATGGTAGACATGAAGGAAATACTCAGTCTGCATGCACATATATATATTCTAGAGATTACAACCTAGCTAAATATTTATTCTGAGCTGCTCAAACCTCGCGGACTGCAGGGGGATGAGGGACTGCGGGAGGTGTGGCTCGGGGCCAAAGTTGATTCAGGCACATTTAAACAAACACGTGTTTGAACTTCAGGGACAACAAACATGAACGGTTCGAACTCCAACTCTCAACGGAACCCCCCCAGCTCTCTCTCGGATGCATCTCAAAGCACGAAGGTGACAATGCCAGCTGGTGAGTATCTCCAAGCTCTCATTCACTTTCACTTACACAAGCTAATGTAGCCAGCCGATCTCGAGCAGGTGTCCGGCAGGGCACGCGGCCGGCAGCTCCGACTCTGAGGTGGTAGTGCAACTTCGCAATTTTTACCTGACATGTTTCGATGAGGACTCAAAGCTAGCGGCTGCTCTAGGTATGGTGGGGCTTACCAGGATATCGATATGTCAGACAGTCCGCAACTCCCTCTGCATTACAGTACTTTGGTGCCACCAGGGGCTAAGCCCACCTCTCTGTCAGTGAATCTCCCTTCCCTCCACTCTTACTAAATCACTACACTAACATTGCCTGCCTAACAGTGACTGTGCCATGCAAGTATTTATCCCCATGGCTTTGCACTTCAGTTGGCTGGTCGGACAGGTGGGCCAGTTTGATGGACCACAGTCAACCGGACGAAACGGTCCCGGAAGCACAAAAGAAGAAGGTGATGGAAGGGTCAGAGCTCAGTTCTGCAGTTCTCGTTCGTCCCGTTCAAGCTCCCTACACGATAGCGTCAACTTCATCTGTTAGGACGTACCCCCTGGACTTACTAAGATAAGTAGATCCATCTGAGCGCCTTTTATATTGGAAGTAATGCACTTCAAGTGCTTCCATGATGCTGCAGCATGTCTCACATGCTGTGATGAAACAAGCATTGTGCAGATGATGGAGTGCAGCTGAGGCATCAGGATTGCTCCCCTCAAGTTTGTTCATATTATCAGGGTCTCCGAGGGTGCGCGGGCGGATGGATAGCCCATAAATCTGAGTCCCCGGCACTAGCCTGCCGCCCATAATACTGAAAATGCATATTTAGTTGATCCTTACGAGCTATATGATGTATATTTACCATAAATAAGGGACAGTTTCTGCGCATTGGCCGAAGTTTTGAGGATGGTGACTTAGTAAATCCTTGAACCTGGTGGTGTTATTGGTGCCATTTGCTTCATCAGTGTTGTTAACAGCAAGGATCATTTCCAATCTGCGGTCTTCCTTCAGCTGTTCCCAAAAATCTGAAATATTTGGGGCTACGGAACCCATTGCCTGACAGAGGCCTGGATTAATGGGACCTGGGGGGTCGGACGGGGACATGAGCAAGGCACTTTGGGAAAACGGTTGGAGAAGAGGTTCGCGTTGATCAGTCCAGAGAATATGAATGACAGTCGGAACTAGGATCTTGTCCGGCTTTTGGAGTGCAATCTTGCGAACGAGAATGCCAAAGGTGAAAAGCAATTCCAAATACCAATCTTTGGTACGCTCTGTGTTGTCAAGGGACACTGTGACCGACATGATGAAGGCTAGAGAAACAATATCAGCCATGATATATCTGCCCACAGGTTTTGGTTTACAGAGCATGTGCGTACCGATAGCTGACCAAACGTCAGAGATTCTGAGTTCACAATTGTTCAGCCACTGCACAATGACACAGGTTCCACATTTTTTTTAGGCCCTTCATAAATATGAGAGGGGGGACTGAATTTATATTATCCTTTAACGTGAGGCTGGAAAGACTATGGTCAAACAGCTTGGTTCCTGGAAAGGAGCTTAGGGTACGTACAAGCAAGGAGAAAGTATCGTTGTCCAGATCTCAGCTGCTTTTCTGTTGGTTGCATCTCTGACACTTAGGTTATTCAAACACATGAATTGTACCCACTTCGTGATCTTCAAATGTGAAGGGAGCAAGCAGAAATGGAATATGCGGAATTAATCAGCGTCGCTCGAACGATCATAGGAAAACTCTCACCGCCTCGAATGTCATATTCCATGCTACAAGTAAGTTAATAAATGGAATAGTGTAGTCCGTTTCTTCATCCATGGAAACTAGTAGTCATCGCAAGGGTGGGTTGGACTTGTCGATCAATGCGGACAAGATGGGAGCAATATATATAAGAGGATGAAGGAAGAGCAAACTCAAGGTTTGTAAAGTGTGCAATCAAAATCACTCGCAGTCTCACTGTGAATATTTGGATCTTGAACTAGGGCCTCTATGTTGAATCTTAGTGATTGGATGAAGCGTTGATCTCGTATGCTGAGCTTCACAGCAAGGGAACTGAAGTCGTGCTTCAATATCCGCTAAACCTTGTACGGATCCTGTGGAAAAATAATTATCATCAAAGAAGCAGTGTGGACCAGAGCTAGCCATATTTGACAGGATAACGGGCAATAAAGCGGATTTACTGAACGTTTCTGGGCCGAAATACTCCATCAGGCAAAACGAGTACGATGTTTCAGTCCACCAAGTACCAGCCAGTAAATCTGTAGATAAAATATCCATTATTGGTGGAAGAAGGAATAGGAAACCTTGAGGCTAGAACTAGATTAATGAGTATGCGGAGATTGAGAGCTATAGAAATTTAAGATTCCATCCATTGGACAAGGGGAATTCGAATGCGATTCGAGCCGGCAGCTCAGTGTTGAAGATATGTCGATCATAACCGTGTACCGTTATCAAGAGCTGTTCGTCAATTCATAACAGCATGTACAGTCTCCAAATTCGGACTGCCAGCTGAATGGAGTGAGGTTGGGATAACATTCCGGTCACCCACGTGGATCAGGCCGAACGGGATCCTGGCAATCAGACAGAAGGTGTACCTCTGATGACGAGTCAAAACTCTAGTCGGACGCAAAGGCAAAGGATCGCAAGGGTGTCAGGCAAACCTTGAGCCACAAGCCGGTAAAGCGGTCATTTGCAGATCTATCATGGTTCTCAAGGTCAATTTTGCCCACGAAAACCAGGGTTCAACCTTAAGTCCACTCTAAACACAACCTTCGAAGGTCCCCAACTTCGCCAAATCGGGGGAATCAACATCAAAATTCATCGGAGTCGATAGAAAATCAAGGTGTCAATAGCATCAGATAGCATATAACTAGCTTAGGAAATACCATATTGTACAGGAAATAATGTCTACAAAGGCTATGGGAGGAACGTGCTTCAATTCCCGGTTGGATAAGCCTTCCCTCTGCAAAGTACTTCATGAGGCAACAAACAAGTTTTGCGGTGTAAAAATACAATGGCACTCGGAGCAAGTCTTCACAGCCACTTGCTCGTTTTGCAGAGCTCAACTTGACACAATCGGGGGGTGTCTTTTGCAGGAGAGGTTGTCAATCCCACTGTAACTCTCGCATCGAGCAGCGAAAATAGTAGGCCAAAACATGTACATCAGGTCATCATGGGGGTGCTCTATTCAAACGCACACTGAGGACGTGTACACGGCAATCAAAGGGGGAGCTGCGCTTGCCCGAGCCGGTCAAGGTCCCGCTCACGTAAATGTTTGTGTCGCCGCAACGATATCTACTCTGGGCAGGGCATATAAGCATGGCGGAGCAGAGGGGCACTACGCAAGGTTTTGCCCAAGCTATATTTTCAAGCGTGGGTGACTCTGAAAAAGAAGTAGCGGAATTGATATAACGTGACATATCGAGGTAAGTCTGATGCTTCGTGGGGTGGGGGAGCCGAGATGAACAAGTGGGCTCAAGTGATCGCCGGTGGAGCTGGCAGGGATATCGATGGTGGTGCGGGTGGTGGTGGGAGGTGACCTGACACGTGCTGGCAGATCCTTCCAACTCGTAAATATCCTCTTCTCAGTCTAATTCTGTTATGGAACCGTGGGAATCGCCACCGGCGATTCCACCCCCACCCTTCCCTTCCTAATTAGATAGAATAGGCATACTACTTTAGATATAAATAATACTTTCCCTTTTTTCATTTCCAAATTACGTCCACAAAAGCGCCCGAAAAAGGGCAAATAATTAGATTAGTTACAATTAATAAATACCTCTTCGCCTAATTTGGGAAACCGGCGTCGCTCAAAGTTTAGTAATCGAATCGCCTAGTTTAAATGCCTTAAGCTCGACGAATCGAATACTAGAATAAACTTACCTAATATAGGACTTGCCCTAACGAGCCTGGGCGCTTTCTTTCGCTTGCAAAGCGATAAGCGCGCAGGCCACGTGACCTGGACTCGGTCTCGTCGCCGGGCTCGTCCTAGCGAAAAGCAGAGTTGCAACGACTCTGGAGCACTACGTAGAATAGTATAGAATTACGTAGAACGCTCTAGACTTACCTAGATAATTCCTAGTTCGTTAATAAATACGAGCGAGGGGACGAAGAAGTCCCCTCGCCCCACTTTTCACCCCTACTAAATTCATAGCACCTTGCGCGCACCCTTCGTTCGCCTATTCCGATAAATAGGTACCTCGTAGTCCTATCTCAAGAATAGGAAATTCGTTAGTCTATTCCGATAAATAGACAGTCACAATTACCCCTTTAGGCAATCGCTTCTCGTGCCCGGTTTCGAAAACTAGCCTCATCTCTCTACATTCTACGTACGATAGAACTAATTAGATAATATATTCTGATCGTACAAATATAGAAATCTACTACTCTACTAAGATCATTCCTAATTTGCGACGACCGCCTACGCCGCGAACGCCTCAAGGTCGTTCCCACGACCCCGCCCCTCAAGCGAACCCATTCCCACTTTCGACTCTTACACCTCTTTACTCTAATATTAGTTACGCCTAATCCCCACGATTAACCTGGTACGTTTACATTCCATATTCACTACTAATTACTATTCTAATTACAGATCCTATCTACGTATTCCGTGCGGCGGCTCGAACTCTCCCACGGTAAGTTTCACCTTTCACGCGCGACTGACTTCTAACAAATTCGGGTTTGTCTTTGGTTTCGATTCCCACCTTGTTGGCAAACCCCCTTCTATCTGATCGCACAGTGCGTCAACAGATGATACCCTTGATCATTGAAACACAACTCATTCCCACTTTCGTTCTTCTTTTGGTTGCAATCTCTTATCCAAGAGCTGTTGGATTCCAAGCCAAGCCAGACAAGATGCGAGCGCTTAGCGCGCTGCATTATTTTATTTCTGTTTCCTCTTCTGCATGTCGTTGTTATTTGTTTATGTCTACGATTCTGATATATCTGTACGTATGGCAGTCTTCGACCCATCTTTTTCTCTCTTGAACGGTAATTATCTCGTGCTTATATGTCCATCACCCATTCAAGCCCAATAGCGCCCTCTACCACTTCATTACCTGCCTTTTCGAGACCTTCAGCTTCATCCAGGTCACCGAACTCGAACTTTCAGGTAATCTGCCAAAGCCAGGAGCCCGCTTTCCTGACACACCACGAATTACTCTTATTCTATATCCAATCATGTGTAATCCCGATCCTCTTTGCGCTCTATAATGTTTGAATGACCTATTGTAGGTGCTCGTTCAAGGCCGATTTTAAGTGCTGTTTGTCCCACACCCTTGAGTCAAGGACCAAACAAAATGCCTTAAGTGATCCAACTACAAGTGGAGGCTATCACTGGATTCAACACAATGACGCCACACAGCATAGCGTTTGGTCAGCAACTCGTCCACTGCTAACTTGATTTTGGACAGTTGATCCATTGTACTGCCAGTACGGGGATGCACCTTCACCGACTTGACGGTACTGTCGGCAGTTAACACCCATACTTGCTGAAAGGTTCTGTTTTCATCCCTCTCAATGACGAGAATTCTCTTGCCAAACCGGATCAGTTCTGTATGAGGGAATGGCTCATATTGAGGAATCGTAAGTAGGAAGCCTCTGCAGTGCCTCTAATATGGAGGGCTTCATTGACAAACCAGGTAGCGCCCCCGAAGCAGTCTGGCCTGTTTTTGTCAGGGAAGAAGTTTTCGACGGAAGAGGTCCAACTGGGTCAGTCTCCTAGATCTTCATCTAGAGTCCGACTCTTACTGATTCCGCGAAGCCAGGGGATAGGGTGGGTTGAAGGCCAAGCAGGATCCGGGCATATCTGGGCATTGTGGGGAGAGAGGTTCCATAAGTGCCCTTCCACAAGAAGCTTAGGTTATCTGCACTGCTTACCAGGCTAACCGGACTGAAAGGGGTTACAAGTTCAACAGAAGGGGTCGTTGGATCGGCAATCCAGATATGGCCGGATGCCATTGCGATCACTGATACCCCTGTTGACTCGTCAAAGGTAAGGCATCTAGTGAAATCGTTCTCTCCATGAGGGATCTGCCACCTGACAATGGCTTGTTCCATGTTATTCCCACAATCCTCGAGCGGGTCGCCGTCAGAAGGGATAGAAACGCCGCATAGTAGTTCTTGGCTAGGGGCGCCGTAAGCCCACACCACCCTCTGAGCCGATTCTCCCCAGCTGATGGCAGTAGTCCAGGGACTTCGTGGTCCAAAGAGGTTGTATGGCTCTTCAAACTCGTAGGTGATCCCCCCTTCATCCACTGCAGCCCCCTTATGAGCGACCAAACCGACAAAAAATCTCAGTTCATCTTCAATAAGGGAGAGATAGATGTCGCCTTCACAAGACGGTGGTGGATGCAGCCAGGGTGGACGGTTTGTCATAAACCTGGGATTGCTACATCAGGAAACCGTATTTTGGTACGGTAGAGTGGAATGTTTACACAGCACTAAGGGCATGTACAGCTACTACGGTTAGTATGGGACTCCTACTGATACATCCTCGTATTCTGGTTAGCATCCTGACGCTATCGTGGCATTGTAGGTCTCCATATCGTCTTTTTGCGTACTGCTCAATCTTGCTAAAGCGGTCAGGAGTACCGAGTCATCCACCACTGCATCGTATCAGACAAGCACACCACTGGGATATGTATTCTAACGAAGACAGATATAATCAGATAGACTAGCGAAGGAGTTAATAAAAAACTCATGAAAGTGAGATAGCAATTTCAGACCCTCATCTTGGTCCAGAATCTCGGCCGAGCCTCTGATTACCGGGGCTAGGGGACAAGGGCGGGCAATTGTGTCCAATTCCACAACTCTCCCTCGCCGATTTCTCCCTCTGTAATCCTTTCTCACTTTGTAAAACCCAGTTGCAGTATCTTTTTCTTGCTGAGTGATCGGACTGAAAGTGAATATATATGCAAGGAGTCTAGTCGAATCAGATAGGGGCTGGTGGGGCAAAAGCGTTGGGTGGAAGATCAGATGGAGTTCTCCAACGGAGTAGCCTGCATATACCAGAGTCGAAAGCATAAGATCTCGCATTACACAATTAAGAATGGAGGCTAATCGCACCTTGCAATCCGACAACCTCGGCCTCGCCATCATCCACTAGCACAGCATCAAATATTCTCCATTCTGGTTGTGCGCGAATTCTTCTCCACTCGGGCTTTATGAAGTCGTTTGCGACTGGGAGGAGGATACGAAGTTGAGTCCAGATGTCGAGATTGGCGAACATGATGGGAATGCCGGTGACTGACTTGGTTTTGAAATAGTGAAGCAAATCGGTGAGGAAATCCAGGATTTCAAACAGTGCGATGAAGTTATTGAGTGCAGTGCGCGGCAGGTGAGGTCGTTTGTTCAAGCTATAATCCACATTGTCCGCAATAGGGTCCGGCAAGCTCCACTCGTTCTGCGTGCCCATTCGCTTCTTGACCATCGACTCACTCTTCTCCCCTCCATCCCTCTCTCTCTCCCCATCCTCATCCCCGTCCCCTCTTTCCTCTCCCTCTCCTGTCTTCTCCGGCAGCCAGACCTCGTCTCTCCAGCAAAGGTACAACTCCAGCGCATCTAATCTCTCTCGCAAGTCGACCCAGCGGATCATTTGGAGCAAATGGCCCTCACGGTGATTCGATGCCTGCCATGCCTCCTTCACCAAGTCGATATGAAGTCATTCGGAACCTTCAGTACTTGCACCATCCAGCATGCCCTTCCACCGAATACACCCGGTAATATGCCTTGGGATGTGAAGCTTCGGTATTAGGAACGAGTCGATAACCTCTCCAGTGGTCTCGCTTATGCGACCACCGAGAGATACATAAACCGGGCGAGTGTCTTCAAATGCTTTTGTGCGTTCTGCTAACCGATGAAGGGTGCTTTCTGTGCGGTACGGATAGGTGGCCAAGTAGATGTAATCAAGAAATGACCGAGTTGCTTGGAGAAGCTGTCGGGTGGCCTTGGGTGCACCTGCAATTGCGCCAAGGAACTCCTTTTCAAGATCTCGTGTGTCACCTTGAGTCCATTGACTGAAGCCGGAGATGCCGTTAGTGAAGTGGCGGAATCCGGAACGTGGAATTTGGAGACGAAGTCGTAAGTCTATCTCTGACTCGCCACCGTCCGCTTCATCCACGATGTTCTGAGTCCATGGTACAATGTAGTCTGCAAATGGCTTGTGGCACCAGTGCAGCAGGTCGTAAGACATGACTTTGATCACATCGACCAGAACCTCAATGTCGCTGCCATCCATCCATCCCCAAAAAGGCGTCTCAACGCCGCACAACCCCACCTTCTTTGCCGCCTGTGCAAAAGACCATGTGTCCCATCCACTTCTACCATCGCCGCATGCACTGCTGCGATGCTCCGCATCACTGAGCAGCTCGTCCGTGCAGAGAACTCGCTGCAGCTGTCGAGGTCATTTTTTCGAGCGTCGCAAAATGGACAAACGAAATGGCTGTCCCAGGATCATCCAGACCTCTTCCATATCGGCAATCCAAGACATCAAGACCCTCCACATCTCTCGCTCAAACCCTTCCGCATCAACCGCATGATACAACTTTTGCCCTCTCAAAGGTGAGAATATTTTTGACAGGCATTGGTGATAGAGTCGTTTGCTTAAGATTCCCGGCATCGTTTTTTTCATGGTCTTGTTCCGCAGCTTCTGTTTGATCTTTTTGAGGATAGGGATGTATGCAAGGAGCAGGCATGCTTGCCGATGGATTGAGGCCCGTACGTCCTTCCAAATGTTTCCCAGAGTGAGATAGAGTGGGTGGGCCATTCGGCCCTCAGTGTGTGAGGTACGAGTTGTCTTGTCAGATGCGAGAATAATGGGGATAATCGTTGTTCCTGCAGGAACTTTCGACTTTTCCATTTACAAATAGGCCATATGCGAGTTACTCAGTATCCATGTACTTCTGATTTTACTATAGGCTATGAAGGTACTGACCTGCGCTTCCCACCAGCCATCTCCTGTACAGAACTCGTGGTAGACTCGGTCTCCGTTTCCTTCAAAGATCCGCCAAGGTACGTAGTCCATAGACTTGGAATATGATGGATTACCAAAGAGATAATCGATTGCTTCGTTTAGATCCCTATAATATAAGGTCTGCGGCTGGTCGGGGATTTCGCTGAGGACAATTTTGGTGGATTTCCACTTGGGCGGCGCTGGCATCGCCTCGGACTCGAGGAGCCTCAACCCATCTCCTGAACTAAAACTTAGTGGCTCTGGATGCGTGGAGGCCTTTTTCAATTTCTTGGTCAGGTATGTTGCTTTGTTGAAAGCAGCGATGCGTTACAACTCACAAATTTGGTTGCCAAGAGTCCATCAATGCTTGAAAGTGACTGTCTCATGCGTATTGCCCACTTTGCAAGATCGTATTCTGCCACACTAATGAATGGACCATATGGGCATGTGCCCAGTACCTCCTTTGACTTCCTCTTCTCCCAGATAGTTCCAACCTGGACTGGATATCGCAGACCAGCACCGATAAACTCCTCGATGCGAAACTTTGGTATCGCCGAGTCGGACTCGGATTCCGTTAACTCGTATGTGTCATCCTCCCTTCCTATGCCTTCTGTATGGTCTCTTGAGTCGCTTGGAACTGAATCCGGGATCGCATCCATCTCTTGGTCATCAACTGTGCTATAGATCAAGCACTCGAAGCAGGTCTTGCTCCTGCCAAGGTGCATTTGAAGGGAATGTTCCGTTCTGAAAAAGCCAGCTGTTGAAGATTTGAGTGCAGGACATGTTGGATTGGTGCAGCGGTGGCAAAGCATTTTGCGAGTGCAGGGGAAAGGGGTATTGTTGGGCAGGTGAAAGAGGGCTTTGATGCCGAGTCGAACATGTCAAGTTTGACCGGTTTGATCTTGTGGACTTTTTTTTTCCAATCTCTTCGCTCTTCACTTCTGAGTCTTGACTCTCCCCTCCCCCCTCTCCGCTTCTTTCTCTCCCTACATGTTCTTTGTTCTTGCGACCTATTAGCCGCACCCACCCTCCTTCAATGAATTCCAATTCTGCCTACTTAAACCTTGCAGCGTACGTGTCATCTCCTCAACCAACATCCGCCACCACTCCCAGTTTTTCCGTCTCCTCTGCCCCCCCCCCAATTGCCAGGAAATTATTTGTCCGGTGACTCGATCTCGCAACCCTTCAGCACGGGCTCGGCTTGTGAATGAACAAGGCGCATCAGGACAAGACCTAGAGGATGTTACTTGCCATGAAGATCCCAACACTCTGGACCAGACCCATCAAGATGACACGGACTATGTAGAGGGACGTCAATCCGCACGTCGTAAGTCTCTTGTTTCCTCTGATAGGTCTTATTGGTACATTTCTAACTGTTGGACGACTGTCCCTTCTCATAGGTGTTCCAACAGGGCGTCGGAATGGAAATCCGCGCCAGGCTACCAGTGGTCAGCCAGCTTCCGTTCCAAACCGGAACCCTCGCAAAGCCTCAGCACCCTCCGGCCCAGCCACAACACGCCCTCCGGCTGCTGCCTCTGCTACTCCCCCAATCCTACCTCCAGTGTCAACAGGCAATGGCATCCCTCCTGAACCAATCATAGATCCTGCCTTGCTCAGTTATCCCCCTCTGCATCTGCATCCACAAACCAACGGTGCTGTCCACCCTCAAGCGACACCCCTCCACTCCAACATACAAACAACAAGCCAAGCTCCTCCTCTTCCAATGTCAGTATGGTCTGATTCATCCTCACCACACAGAAACATCACGCTGAGCAACTTCCAAGTCCCCCAGCCGAGTCCTTCGATGTGGCCACCCACTCAGAACACAATGGTTGCGCAGGCTCAGTACTCAAGTCCTTTCGGTGTCTCATCCCCTCTTCCCCAAGCCGTTTTTGTGGACCAATCCGTTGGAGGAGGTGCCACACAAACCCAGGCTCGCCAAGCAACACCAACAGTATGTAGTTTCCCATGATGGAAAGAATACTTGATAACACATTTTCGGCTTCTTAGGGCACACCCGAATCAGATTTGGAAGGTGAGAGCGATGTATTAGGCACTCTGCATAACAAGACACGGAAGCGCCGCGGTCGGCTGATTCAACTCCCACTTGCTGTCAGAGCAGAACAAAGCGCTGGGCTTCTTACAATCGAAGCAGATCCACAGAACATCAGCTCATGGCCTGCACCACAACGGCCTCTTCTCCTACTTGCTCGGTTTGAGTATGGTGCCCTTCTAAACACCGAGAATGGTGCTGCTTCTCCCAGCGCACTTGTACGTTTCCAAGCTGAAGCCTATTCTCGAGCGATGGCATCCGTCCCTCAGTCCAAACGCTACGGGCTTCCGGAAAAGCCAACCCCGATCATTCTACGCTGTGTGAGTCCCAGTACACTTGCTTTTTACTGTGTCTGACTGATCCCAAGGTTCTATATTGCGGCCGCAGATACACAAGCATTGCTCCGCATTCCGCGGATGAGTCAAAGATGCCGCATTAGATGCAGTCACCAACATTTACAAAGTCCGGGAGAATTGCTTGAGTCCTGCTGAAGTTGCCACTAAGGTTCTTGATCTCTTACACCACGCAAACTGTCACGATTCGTGGGCGGTTGAACCGAGCAAGGCGTACGTTGGGCTGTGGGCTATGGGACTGTGGTAATAAGAGCGAGATCCCTAGGCGATCGTAATCACACTAGGACGATGGCTGAGTGGACTGTTGGATTGAAGTAGACAAGAGGTGGAATGAGGGACAGACCTCCTCATTCCGCTGTGGTTATATACTAAAGAGTGGCTATGCTAGAATGATATGGAAATGGTAAAGAATGTTGGAGAACATCAAGGAAAAGCTGACGCGTCGACTGAGTAATGACAGCACGGTTACAATGAGGACGATGAGTAAAGAGTGTGAGGGAAAAGTGAGGCGACGAAAGACCGGGAATTGGGCCTAGGGGTGTCACGTGATGGGATCGTTGATACTTGTGATGGCTTGTGATGATGGGGTCATCACACAAACTTCATCTTTCGCGAGATTACTGAGGAGGTAAGAACATTTTGGCACAACCTGGTTTTTGCGTCCACTTACCACCCCTGTTTAAGGGTCGGGCCAGCCCATGGCACCATCCAGCAATCACCAGTGTTATCATCAACAGCACATTCAGCGATCAAGAAGCTGAAGGGGTACTTACAAAGCAACGCTATCTCCCTCTCATTCCGGCACCTGTTATTTTCCTCGCATGCACAGCTGTAAGTTGCTCACAGTTCCATTCATGAACATCCCACCACGCACTTGAAGATGCTAACCAGCCGATTGATGCCCTTAGATTCAACACGCTCTTGAGATGTGGTCAAGCGGTGTAAAGGTTCAACAGCCTTTCAAATTCGATGCTACATGACGGAGCAACTACCAAGTTTACAAGCGGAACTGGGACGAGTATTTAGAGCAATGGGGCAAGGAAGGTGAAGAATATATGAAGGAAACTAGGGAACTGTTAGCAAACCAAATTTGGTGAGGCATTTTGATTCCATCTTTTTGTCTAAGCTGATTGGAGTACCAATAGGAAGATCATTGACGCTGTTTCAGAATGAGGAGATGACAACTTTGGGGGACAGTCATCGTCCAATGACGTTAGCTTCTTCAGTGATACGGATGCGATCTGATACCAAGATGTCTCATAATCAACCTATACTACACTCGTTTCCATCTCTCTCGCTTTCTTTCTCCATTTATCTTATTATCGGCATTATACCCTTTGACAGGTCGCAGTGTTCAGCTTATCTGACACTTGTAACCCAATGATACCCGCCTTTCATGCCTGTGTTGGACTTCATGTATCCTTCGATGTAGTTATAATTTGGATTCGCATTTCGATGTACATTCAATGAGTGAGGACCATCGTGCCACGGGCCGCCTAGGCGTCCAATTTCTTCTGTGAGCTATATTAGCGACATCTGTGGCCGTTGTTATCGGTAGCATTATTACTGACTTGTATGAAGTGTACTGTTTAGTAGCTCAGGTAAGGTACAAAGTCTATGGACAGGTACGGGTAGTGAGGCATCGCTATCGCAAGTGTACCCCTAGGACGAACCTTTCTTTGATGCTACCACTTGCTGTAGCGAGTGATAGCGCTACTGACCAACTTACCCAGTTTCCTGATGTACCAGTCCAGGCATACGGATAGGTCAAAGATTGAACAGGTTTGACCGCTCCTGTAGTCACAGCCGACGACCGGGGATTCAGCGCGGACATGATAGAGTCCATGTTGTAGATGTCGAGGCTCTGACTCCTTGCAACGGTGATGTCTTGGCCTCTAATCTGAATCTCCTGGGAAAGGTTGAGCTGTTTCACGTGAAGTTTGGCATTTCTGGTAAGAATTAATCTGAAAAAAGCTCACCAGTTCGTCATCCTCCGTCCCTACAAGTCTCACGGACCGGCCAGAAAGAGAGTGAAGGATCGTGGGGGTTTGATTGGTGCAAGCCCTGGCAAATGCCCACAGAGGATGGACCGCGTCAAGGAGTTCAGAATACCCAGACCATGATTGTAACAGCCGGATATCTGAGCTTGAAGTGGGCATTCCAGGTCGGGACAGTTGGATTTCGAGCGCATACACGAGATCAGATCTGTTGAATGATTTTAGCGCTACGTAACGCGGTAAATGCTGGGGTTTTACCTTGTCGAGATCACGAGGGTGCAATTCTCCGGGCCATCAGGGGCGACCCTTCCACCATCAATCATGCCATCGATGCCATCAAAACAAGCTCGAGGACAGGTATCAAGAGCGTTCTCAAGATCCCAAAACTTGAGGAGTCGCCCATTCAGCTGAACAACCAACCATCTTGAAAGGCAGATGCTTAACCAAGTGATTGAGTTCTCTGGTCGAAGGATGCACCTAGAGGGATGGAGTGGCGCTCGGGAATTCGCGTTATCCCACAATCGGGGGAGCCGAATCGTACGGGTACACAGCGCCTCCATTGTCTTGGTGCTGACAGCACTCAACGGAAAAGCCCATGCCGGCCATGGAAGCTGTTGTTTAATGACATACTGGTTGACCATTGCGGCCCAGAGGGAATGGGATCGTGTTATGTCAGCTAAGGATCGGCAGACCTATGAGATGGAGCTGAGTGAGCGTCTCATGCGAGCATAAGATAACCGCTCACTCGACGAAGGCAGAGAATATGCTGTATATCAAGGAACTGTACAAGATAGAGGAAGATTTCTAGAGGAATATTCACTAGCCCAGACCCTGTTGCCTTATCGTTTCGAGGACTGGTGAGCTCGATGCGTGGATGCTGACGGAACGCACGTGTTCCCTCCCGTTGCCTGACAAAGATAATTTTTTGGTTGGAATGCTTAGTATGCGTGCTCGTGGGTTGAGTGGATCTCATGTTGACGGAGTACTGGCTGATGAGTTTCCTCTGGCGGGTGGTTGACGGTGCTAGATACTGCGGAATGACATCCCACGGTTCTTGCGACGAGACAGATGGCCGACGTCGTCTTCGTTGCCTTCAGCCTGCTATTCGGACTCCACATCTCCACCGTCCAATCTCTATCGGCCACAATGCCAATCGTGGCATACGTCCTCCGCAATGAGGGTTGTGGTTCAATCTTCCGTGGCGCCAGCCATGGACCGGTCTCCGACGCCAACTCGACTCGGTCTGCTACCTCTCCAACTCGAACACCACAGAGAACGACCACCCCCCACCCGGCTCGACATCTTTCGGTTACCAACCTTTGAGAAAGACTCGTCCTAGTGACAATCAGAAATTATCATCCCCTCCTACCTCGAACGTGCCAACACCAAAAACGGCTTCGGTTGCTCCCGCTCTCTCTGGAGAGCGCATGCAGCCGCTTTTCTGCATGGTGATCATTGGTCCACATCGCAACCTTAAATGCATCTTATACTCATCTCCTGTCTTGTACTGCGATGATGCACTTATACCGTATGCCTTCATCCTCCTCACAAACCCCCATCGGATTGTACCTGGTCTCGAACCTCCTGCATGCCATCTCCTTGCTCAGTACCCTTATGTGCTTACGTAGGTTTGTAACTTCGGGTCCTGGCCTTGAGGCCGGTCTCCATCCTAGTCCCCTTAATAAGACAGTTTGTTGTGGTAAAATTGAGAATCTCTCCTGCTTGCAACGTCGTGTTCCGACGACATACGGTGGGTTGACTCTCTCCCAGTTTGGGCGACAACTCCCGCAAGCTTTCAGTATGACCCTTGTGGTCGGGTGAAAATGGCCCGCCGAATTTTTTTGTGATTGTAAGTAACCCACCCTGCGATGATAAGGTATCATTCACGTGACGAGCGACACGTCACACCTTTCCGAGGACCAGGAGTGTTGACACAGCTGAGGCGAAGTTTCCAACTAGCTGATCTGTCAACATCACCCCTGCTTCCGCAGCCCACCATCTATTACCGCCATGTCACCGCCCTCAACATCTGCCGCATCTCCTTCCGCAACCACCGTCAAGCCTTAATCCATGGCATTTGAAGAGTCAGACATCCCAGAGCTATCGTTCTTAAGACGAGGAGATTCGCGAATTGAAGGGATTGGCATCTGCAACTGCTGTGAGGTTCGTTCCGCCCTCCCCATGCCAACAAAGCAACCAGTCCCGTTACTTAGTATCGTCTGCGGAAGGCTGAAACATCGCCAAATACGCGGACTAGCGTTCGAGTCTTTCAAACTCAAGTTGAACCCCGCAAAAAAAATGTTCTAAGCCGGTCGGCTCATATTGAATAGCGGGTCGTATTCTGTGCTCGTTCCGATTTCCATATTTGCGTTTGCATCGCCGGAAATGAATAGTTCGCTGGTGCCCCTAGAGCATGTGACCAGATATGTTCGTCTATGCCTACTCGGAAATCTCATACGGATCGTACAACCTTGTACAAAATACCACTGGAACCAACAGATAGTCGTCATCATCCACACCCACCGTCGAGCCTTACACTATGACGTTTGAAGTCTCAAACATCCCGCCGGGCTGGCAAAAGTCCGGTCGAACGTCTTTTTATTCGAAGAACCTCATAATTGGGTTTTCGGTAACCCTGGCGGCCCTGATATGCTTGACGATCGTGCTGTGCGTGATATGGAGGATACGAGTGGCTAGGCAGAGGAGGGAGAGTGAACGGGCGTTGAAGGAGAAAAAGAGAGGTGCGTTTCTTTTCATGATCCGATGCTGGGGCGTCGTTCATCGATCCTGGAAAACTTACCCCACTTCCAATTTTACAGAAATAGGTCTCTCATCTCAAGCATCCGACGACTCATCCTTACTCTACCACGACCAAGACCGCGAATTGAGAAGACAGCGCGGACTTCGGCGACGGCGCGCCAACGTCCGCGCAAGGGACGAAGACGAAGACGACGGCGATCAAGATGGCGGTGACGATCATCACAATCATGATAATGACGGCGTGGCCGCCCACGACGAACCAGCCATGTCGGAAAGGAACGGAATGACGCCTATTACGGGACGTAAACGCCGAACGGCGTCCATGCGGACGTTTAGCGGCAAGATGCTTACGGCACCGATGAAGTGGAAGGCCAGAGGAGGCAGCAGCAAGAGGAGGAGCAGGAGCAGGAGGAAGATCGGACGATGTCGGAGGTTGAAGAAGAATATAACGAAGAGCGAGATGGAGCTGGACGTAGGCGGATGGATACCACGGCGTCGAGGGCGTCTGTGGCGCCGCCACCGTTGGAAACTCAGCATTCCACCTCGCGGCTCCTCGCTCTGCCACTCACCTCGCTAACCGCCGAAGCTCCCATTCCAGATTCACCTCCGCCTCCACCACCAGCCAGCCTCCAACCCGCACCGAACCCAACCTCACCAACCTCACCGCCTCCACCGGCAATCACTTCAGCGCACCTGTTCTTCCCCCCACCTCCACCTCACGAAGCATCAGACTTGCCTCGCTACGTCGCCGGACCATCTGCACCGTCGCTTCTTGGACCGGAGAAGCTCTCGATCCTGACGTCCGCTCCCGAGGACGCTGCTCTTGGTCCATCTGAACCTCCCGTCCTTCCTTCGGCGCCTCCAGCGGAGAACGACCAAGCTGCTATTGGGTTAGCAGTCGTCCCGTCTGCCCCGCCGATGGTGGAGGATGGCGAGGTGCAGCGGGGGTCGAATTTGGTTCCTAGCGCGCCCCCGATGGAGGAAGGTGATGGGAGTGTAGGTCCGGGCGCACCAAGTCGTGCGGCTTAAAAGGGCTCCGTTTGGAAAAATCGTCGTGATTGAACATGCAGAACTAAGTCATAAAATTTCTTCTTTTTTACGGACGTTCGTTTGTTCGAATGCCGCGACCTCTTATGTTTTTGACTTTTCACCGCTCCTATCGCCATCATTCTCATCTCCCTTCATACACCGCTCTCCGTTTACTCGCTAATCCTACTTTCACCTCTTTCGCTTTTCCTGCTGTCGCTTTGTTTTGGTGTGATTAGTGTTGTTTTATTTCAAACGGTAAATTATTACCCCCAGCATTATTCAGTTTTCGCCTCTTTTGGTTTCAAGTCCTTGTGTCCAGAATACAAGATGTTATTGACCCGTTCGGACTCTATTGGGCGGTCTTTCCTTCTGCTTCTTGCGTTAACCTGTGGCGGGCTCTGCGGGGGTCACCCCGTACTCCTGACTTCCTCATTCATTCTGCCTCTGTGAGCACGCGTACACTCCGGGGCGACATACGATCACGGGACGGATTTACAGCGCAAGGGATGGAGGTCAACATCGCATAATAGGAGAGAATCCAAGAACTCGCGGAGCCTACATGCGCCGGGCCTGGAAGGTATCAACCATCTCCAGGCAAAATCAAGATGGTAAGCCGCCACATGAGAGATTTTGGGCATATGGGGTGCAAATACCTGATCAGGACGAAACTACTGGAACAGAATCTCCATCAGTCCGGTCACTTCTCCAAGAGCTGAAAGAATTTCAAAGTCATAGCGCACGCCTTGCTCATCGTCCGGCCGATTCTCGTATAAATTTGGCAAGCATTGATACAGGCCGCCCTCACATTTTCAGTCTTGCCTTGCAGGGCGCATACTGTCATCAATCCATCCAAAGCCATTGCTTCACTGGCCTCGTCAGCTCCGCGAGCAAATGCGGCGCGCCCTCGCGCGAAGCACTCCTCTGCCTCGTCATGTCGATCTTGGACAAGATACAGCTGTCCAAGACTCAGCAACTCTCCTGCTTCGCCGCGAGCGTCTCCAATGCTTGAGAGTATGGATTGAGCCAGGCGATAACACTCCTCCGCTTCGGCATACAAACCCTGAGCGCAGTAGACATCACCACGGCGATCCACAATCTCTGCGCGACGTGCATCCTGACCCATTCCAGCGAGTACCTTTTCCAATTGAAGTAGTGCGCCTGCCTCTTCGCCATACTTTGACTGAGACTTAAAAATGTCGGATAAATGTAGCGAAGCAACGACTTGAGCTTCTTCATGGGCTATGCTGGTCAAAATGGCGAGGGCTTCTGTGACAGCCTCCTCGGCCTCGGAGTATCCGCGCTGAGCATGTTGGCCTTTCCCGAGTTCTAGTAGCGTTCTCGCTTTGCTCTCTCTGTCATCAGCACGCTCGTAAGCGGAAATAGCGTTGCGGTATGATGTCTCCATCTCGTGGTCTCGGCATTGGTCGTAGAAAAGCATTCCAAGGCCGCGCAATACGTTTCCTGTTCCAAGATTGTCGTCAAGACGAGAGTAGATGTCGTGGGCTTGCCTCAAAGCATCCTCTGCGTCTTGATACCTCGACCGAGCACGGTAGATCTCTTCTAGACCGTTCACGGCGTTTGCTGCACCCAAGTCGCCACCGACGCGAGAGTGGATCTCGTGTGCTTGCCTCAGAGCCTCCTTCACTTCTTGATACGACTGAGCATGGTAGGTCTCTCCCAGGCCGCGCAAGACGTTCGCTACGCCCACGTCACTGCCGATGCGAGAGTAGATCTCGTGGGCTTGCTTAAAAGCATCCTCTGCGTCTTGATACCTCGCCCGAGCACGGTAGATCAGTCCCAGGCCGTCCAAAGCATTTGCTGCACCCATGTCGTTGCCGACGCGAGAATGGATCTCGCGGGCTTGCTTAAAAGTCTCCTCCGCCTCTTCATAACTCGACCGAGCACGGTAGATCTCTCCCAGGCTTTCCAAGGCGTTTGCTGCACCCCAGTCGTCATTGATGCGAGAATAGATCTCGTTTGCCTGCCTCAAGGCCTCCTCCGCTTCTTGATACCTCGACCAACCATAGTAGATCTGTCTCAGGCCGTTCAAGGCGCTTGCTGCACCGCCGTCGTTACCGATACGAGAGTGAATCTCGTGGGCTTGCTTGAAAGCCCTCTCCGCCTCTTGATATCTCGACCGAGCGCGGTAGGTCTCTCCCAGGGCGGCCGTCGCGTTCGCTGCACCCTTGTCATTGCCGATGCGAGAGTAGATCTCGTGTGCTTGCCTCAAAGCCTCCTCCGCTTCTTGATTCCTCGAACGAGCAGAGTAGATCTGTCCTAGGCCGTCTAAGGCGTCTGCTACCCCCACGTCGTTGCCGATGCGAGAGTGAATCTCGTGGGCTTGCTTGAAAGCATCCTCCGCCTCGTGATACCTCGACCGAGCGCGGTAGATCTCTCCTAGGCCGTCCAAAGCATTTGCTACACCCAAGTCGTTGCCGATGCGAAAGTAGAGCTCGTGGGTTTGCCTCAAAGCATCCTCCGCCTCTTGATACCTCGAACGAGCACGGTAGATATGACCCAGGCCTCGTAATGCGTTCGCTGCACCTAAGTCGTAGCCGATGCGAGAGTGGATCTCGTAGGCTTGCTTAAAAGTCTCCTCCGCCTCTTCATACCTCGAACGATCACGGTAGAGCTCTCCCAGAGTGTTCAACGCGTTTGCTGCATCCAAGTCACCGCCGATGCGAGAGTGGATCTCGTGTGCCTGCCTCAAGGCCTCCTCCGCTTCTTGATACCTCGATCGACTATAGTAGATATGTCCCAGGCCTTTCAAGGCATTTGCTACACCCATGTCGTTGCCAATGCGCGAGTGGATATCGTGGGCTTGCTTGAAAGCATCCTCCGCCTCTTGATACCTCGACCGAGCACTGTAGCCCCCTCCTAGGCCGTTTAACGCGTTCGCTGCACCCAGGTCGCCGCCGATTCGAGAGTGGATCTCATGGGCTTGCTTGAAAACCTCCTCCGCCTCTTGATACCTTGACTGATCGATGTGGATTTTCCCCAGGTCGTCCAAAACGTTTGCTACACCCAAGTCGTTGCCGATGCGAGAGTGGATCTCGTGTGCTTCTCTGAAAGCCTCCTCTGCCTCTTGATACCTCGACCGAACACGGTAGATCGTTCCTAGGCCCCCTAAAGCGTTTGTTACACCCAAGTCGTTGCCGATGCGACAGTAGAACTGGCACATGAATTAGAGAGACTAACCGTCTTGACGGAGGAATGTTTCCGAGATCTCTCGTCAAGGCTTTGGTACCTCAAAGGCGGGTTGATGGAAATGAGGCCAAGGGACCCTAAAAGCAAGTCGGGAAACGTGAGTAATTCCTCAATTATCCCTTGGTAGATCGTGATATAACACTTATAAGGAGTGAGAATGGCTAAGAGCTTGATAGAATCGATGAATAGTCCGCTCCATGGCGGTACATAGAGAGCAAATGTTTCCACAGCTTCCCTTGGGAAGGACCATGTCCCATGTACGTCAAAGCGTTCTTCGTGGACGGCAGGTCTAGCGTGAGTGGATACTGCTCCAATAGATATGAGCGTAGGGTCGAGAATATTAGCAAATTTTAGCTGTTTGCAATACAATGGGGAGCATGTATCGAATGCGGGTGGGTGGGGAAAGCATTCAAAAAGCAGAGCGGGCGGATATACCATTGGCGCCGGCAAGCGTTAATCATGGAGCCGGCTATGGCGCGCCGTTTGTGTCACGACCGGCGACTACAACCGACAATCGACGACCGACGACCGACAATTGCCGACTGACAATCGACAATCGACAATCAACGATTGACAACCACCGAGACCATCACCGAGACCAAATAAATAGATAATATATAACTATCTGAGGAGTAACTAGTCTATTGTATACTAATCCTGCACGTATTTGATTTGCCGTGCTCTTTGCGCTGTTAACACCGGTTAAGACCGACACTGAAAACCCTGACGACCTACAACCAACAACTGGCGATCGACGATTGACGACCAACAATTGACAACCAACAACCAACAACCGACGATCGACGATCGACGATCTACAACTGACAACCAACTTGACCAACCAACAACTGACGATTGACGAATCCATCCTCTTATCACGTGACCTCTCCTCGATTTTCTGTCTGACTCGGACAGCCCTATCCAACACCATGCCCTTGCTTGATGAAGCACCATTCACAGAAGAGGAGGTGTTGGAAGTGGTTCAACTTGTCAACACCATCCTTGCACCCATTCATGACTTCATCACTACAGTTAATGGTGTTGCAGTTGCTCCTGAAACCTTTCTCCAACTTCCCTACCGCCAGGAGCAGCTACAAAACCTTATTGATCATTTCTCAATCATTCATGATCTCATTCCTCGACCAGTCTTTGAGCCACATATGACTTCAATGATCCTTGCACGTGATCAGCTCCTTGAAGCAGAAGCCCGTGCACCTTCTTTATCCGAGGAAGATATGGACAGCAAGCTGCTTTTTGGGGCACTAGAACTGGAGCATGGACCAACCGGAAATGTAAGGCTGGCAATTCCAAGGGAGTTGGTCAAGAGCCTTATGGAGGATGTTGGCCTTACAAATTTAGAGATTGCTGATGTCCTTGGTATGTTATTGGCCCAAATTGAGCTGAAAAAACTGGACAAGTTAACACGAAGGAATTCAGGGTGTTCACGAAGTACCCTCCAGCGTCGTATTAAGGAATGGGGTCTCGAACGACGGCACAGCACCCTGGGCGATGAGGAGCTGTTCTCCTTAGTTGTACGCCTGAAGACTGGCCTTGGATTATTTTACGGAGAGCGTGCAATGATGGGGCTGATTAAAGCAGAGGGTCACTGGGCACCCCGCTGGAAGGTCCGGGCTCTTCTTCAGCAAATTGACCCCGAGGGGATACGAGCACGGTGATGTCAGGCCACAATCTTAAGTACTCTATTCTGATGCCATTGCACCTGTTTTTAGGTGGAAACGAGCGATTGTTCGACGAAGCTATTATGTTCCATTTCCAAACTCATTGTGGCATATCGATGGCCACCATAAGGTAGTGTGATGTTTTCCTCAGAGATCTGCCTTGCAAATCCTGACTTCAGCCTGGGCTTAAGTTGATCCGCTGGAAAATTGTTACTCATGGCGGTGTTGATGGGAAAACTCGTGTGGTAGTGTACCTCAAGGCGTCCAATAACAATCGAGCAGAGACGGTACGAAACGTTTTCCTTGAATCAACTGGGACTTTTGGATGGCCGAGTCGTGTGCGAGCAGATTGGGGAGGGGAGAATCTTGGTGTCAAGGCAGAGATGGAGCAGGCACGTGGAACTGGTCGGTGTTCATTCTTTGCTGGGCCATCAACTCATAACCAACGAATTGAACGTGAGACCAATCTACCAGTTTGTTGTGCTCACTATTGGCTGAAATAGTTTTTGGAAGGTCTCTGGCGTGATGTCTTCACATGGTCAATCCAGGGCTTCTACAGCCTTTTTACTCTCATGGAAGAGCATCAAATCCTCAACCCGGATGATGGTGTCCACTTATGGGCTCTCCATTTCATATTCCTCCCTCGTATTAACCGGGCACTTGCGGGATTTCAAGACACCTGGAATAATCACAAGTTATCCACGCAAAAGAATAAGACTCCACTTCAATTATGGCAGCAAGGTAACTTGGACTCTGGTGGCACCAAAAACCAATAGACTGACTTGCAGATTTGGGTCAGGAATTCTTGCGGCTGTGCACCAAGGTTTCACAATCCAACTCCTGCCAGGTACCCAACTGGATGACAACGATCCCATTGTTCAATCCAATGCCCCTGACTTCACACTCTATGGAGCTGACTTCCGAGGGGCTCAGCGGGAGCGACGACCAACTGATCCACATGTCGTCTTTGATTCACCATTGTTACCATTTGAACTTACGGAAGAGATCCTTGCCTACCTCCAGCACGCAATTAGTGGGATCAATGAAGATGCAGATTTCTACGGAACTGCTAAGTATCTAACTACCTTACAGTGTCTGCAGCAGCTTTGTGAAAAAATGAATGCATAGCTGTTACATGTCTTCAGGAAAGCGTGCAGCCCCGTAGGCTTTAGACTTGCCCCAGACTTCCCAGGCCTCATCAGACGATAGAGATGGCAGGTCTTCAGATATTAGAAGGAAAGAGGCATATGGGACAAGCAAGAAGAAAAGGAAATCCGAAGCGCTGAGGACTGAAGATGGAGTGAAGGAATGAGGCGGAAGTTTCTTCACGAGAAAGTCGAGGATTGTAGACAACCCCTTGGGCCCATAACTGGAAGCGGTATCAGATGTACAGAATCGACAGTGGAAAGGGTGATGGAGTGGACTTACTAGCCGGAATGCACCTCGCCTGTTGCAACTAACCTCTCTTCAGCTGACTTCAGCGTCCGCTCACCATAACGGAAGGCCTCAAGTGAATAATGGAGATAAGGGTGGTAAAAAGCGGCCTTGAGAACGGCCAGCTTAGCTTCAAGCCGAGGTGGGATGGTAGCAAAGTCGATGACTCCAGGATACCCGGCAGTAATCCCTCGCTTGATATCCCTCCGTCGGGTCTCCTGATGGAATCGGCAGGCCTCAAATGCTCGCCAAGCAGGCAATTCCAGGTGTTTCGGATTCTTCAGTGTTGGCTGTTGGCTTGCCTCACTTGCGAGAATTAAGCAGACCTCCCGATACTTCGGATCAATATCAGACAGGAGTGGATCATCGCAAAAGGCGCAAAGAGGGTTGGCGCTGGATTGGATGCCTAGCAATGACAAAGGTATTACTCATCCGAACTAATACTTATAGGAAACGCCGACCGAAGCCATGCGGAGATTATACCTACGAGTACCAGATGGTCCCGCTTTCACCTTATCTTCTTCATCTTCAGCCTCCTCCGAATCGTTGGCCTCCGGATCATCGATAAGTTCATCCTCCTCTATAGCGTCATCCACATAAAACTCCCCATTGCGCTTTCCATGTACCAAGCGCCCGTCCGCCTCCCCATCAGAAGAAGGCTCCGCAGGTGCCTCATAGCGAGGTCGCTTCCTCTCCGGACTGAGGATCGCCGGCATGCTTTGGTGACGAGAGTGCAACCGCTTGGAGCCAGAAGGCTTGCGGCGAGCCTGAAAGAATTATCGGTTAGTATACCATCGGATTTAATCGGGGACAGACTTACTGGGCATTTGGTGTTATGTGCCTCTAGCTTCTCAAGTGCAAAAGTCCCATTACAGGACTCACAGACAAGGAAGTCATCCTCTTCCTCCTCATCGGCCTCTTCATCTGATACTTGTCCCCCTTTCTTGCGGTCCCATAGCCTTACCCCCTTTCCATAATCAGGCACCTCAGCATCATAGTTAAGGCGGAGAATGATGATGGTTCTGCGAGAGTAAGCGGAGTACAGCTGGCTACCATTCGGATATATCGGACTACCATTTGGGGACTTGAATTGAACTGGGCAGAGGGCGTTGCCAAGATCTCGGTTAATGTAAAAAAACCTGTGGCGGAATGATTAGTAATGCCCATCAACAAGCAGTTGTCCAAGCTCACCGATACGAGGATTCCACAAAGTCAATAGTACCCGTAAATGGTGCTTCAAGTGCTTTCTTGACCTCGGTGCTCGTCATACTCGTCCACAACTCCGGACACGCACTAAGGCCTGCCAGGTCACAGCCAGCTTTAACCCTCGCACCCAGCTTCTCCACGTTGGATTGAGGTATGAGATAGACAGTCTTTGGAGCCATGACCTTCTTGGGTGGTCCGATGGGCCCGGAGGAGCTTGATTTGCGACCCTTGGACTTCGGTACTGGGGTAGTAGAAGAAATCCACGGCCCGGAAACCGCGGCCTTCTGAGGTGATGTGAAGACAGCAGGAAGGGCAGATGCAATGGCACTCGGAAGCACACCGGGGATGTGGCTCGTGGCCACTCCTGCAGCACCCCATTGAGAGGACCGCTGAGACGGAAGCTCAAACGGAGATGGCTGGCCAGGCCTGCGGTATGTTGGCGAGTTCTGACTTTGCCCAAAAGTGAAGGCCGATGAGGCTGCCATTTGTGCGAGGCCATGCATGCTCGGGCGTGCCATCGCGACGGAAGAGACTGGCCCTGTGGAGAAGTACTCGGCGGCGCCTGAGGGAGGTCCTGGGGAAGGCTGAGCCCAAGGATCGTAATTCCAAACAGCAGTGGGATGTGTGCCACCTGGGATTGGTTGGGTCGGCGCTTCCGAGGGAGATTGAGTAGCCGATTCTGGTTGGAATGCCTTAGAGGTCACGAAATTGGTGTGGGGCACCGAGATAGCTGGAGTCGCCGAGGGTGACAGCAGTGAAGTACTTGCGGACATCGTGCTGGGGGGCATGATATGGAATCCAGAGGACGAGGTAGTGGGTTGGACCTCCAAGTTTGTTGGCGAAACCGGAGGTCGGTGTGGTTGGATGACCAGCCGATCCGACGTGAGGTTCTCCGCTTGAACGATTGGAGCGGATGCGATTGGAGCAGACGCGATTGCAGCAGATGCCGTTGGAGCAGGTCCAGTGGGAGCGGGTTGGGTGGGACCAAGTCCTGTTGAAGGAGTCGCAGTCGGAGTGGTCGCAGTCGGAGCAGCCATCGTCGAAGTTGGCACGGTGGAAGCGGGCGTCATCGAGGCAGACGCAATCGAAGCAGGTACAGTTGAAGCAGGTACGGTTGCCGAAGATGTTGAGTCGGTATTTGCCTAAAAGGAGGGTGAGAGAGACGTGTTCAGCCGCAAATTACAAGGATGAAATGATAAAGGAAAGAAAGACGTACGTTGGATTGTGAAAGCGCTGCGGCAGCGGCCGTGATAACCTCCGGGGTGGCCCCACATGATCTCAAAATTTCGGCGAGAGCCGTGGCGGACAACATTGCACTCCAATGTTAAACCCGCCGCTGCAATCACAAGTTAGTGAGAGTAGGGAGAGGGTAGGAGTTAGAGTCCTCACCTTCAGCACAGTGAAGCTGCTGAGGGACCAACACTCCAACTATGCCTCAATATATACTCTGGGCTCGCTCGTAGCGGACGCGACCGGGGGTGATGGGGGCGACGTGGCATACTGGCGTTGTTTGTTGTGCTAAACGGAGATGAATCAGTGAACGTGCCTCACAGAATGAAGCCGAGCACGTACATAGAGCAGTCTTGTGCATGCCATGGACCTAAAGTGAAAGGGGTTGAGCGGGAATGAAGTTTGAGTGACAGGCTGGACAAGAATTGGGCTGAGACAAGGGTAAGAGCATCAGTGAATACAGTTAGAACCCCCTGATCGAACATAATCACATTGAAAAAGACTTACTTCGATGCTGAATTTATCTCATAGGAAACGGAGACGTCGACTGACTTTGCGTGGATAGAAAATTGTCGTAGAACGCCAAACGGCACTGCCCCGAGGCCCGTACGCCTCTGCCGTAAGTTTTCGCGAGTTCGACGGCCCAGCGGCCATGTCCCAGCCTTTCCCAAGAGTGAGCGCGGTGCTGGTTGGGGCTGGGAGGTATGAGGTGCGAGAGCGGTGACGGTTAGTTCAAAAACGAACGGGCCCACGCTGCGGAACGACACGTCGCCGCCCGTGCCTAGGTTGCCCGTGGACAACCCAACCCCTTCTACGGAACAAACGCGCTCGAGTTGAGCGAGGGAGCGGAGGCGGTGGCGATGCCAATCATCAATTGTCGGTTGTCGATTGTCGATTGCCGATCGTCGGTCGTCGGTCGTC